>FAPJ01005017.1:0-11805 GCA_001485985.1 Heliconius ethilla aerotome | reverse complement strand
ATTTGTAAAAAGTAAAAAATAGATATCTCTAATGGGGAACAGAAAATGAAGTAATGTGTCACTCTCACTAGTCTATCGCAAAATATGAAATTGTGATGAGAGAGAATTGTCTTAACACTAGGTTCCCAGATTCCCTCTGCCTACACTGCTATATACCTACGGGGATTATATAAAAAAAATATTTCTGCTATTATTTTACCTTGATCTACTCAAATTATAATGCTATCAAGTAATTTCGAGAAAGATTACTTTTATAATCCATTATTACCGGCCTGTGCACAGTTAATCTCACGTTACTATCACCATAAGCAACCTCGCCCCGAATTGTTATACTGGTCATTATTTGTAAAACTGTTTCAAGATTAAAACTGTTTAAACATGAATGTTCGCAGGCACTAACAAAATATTTGAAATTTTAAACTACCTTCTATTAGTAGTTAGTAATAATATGATTGTTTTAGTTTTAAGTCTCAATTATATTTTTAAAGGACCATCTTCTCTTTGCTTTTGTGATGGTATTTAGGGCAAGATGTTAGAAATCGAATTTAAAAAGATAAAAGAAACTTTTTGCTCCGGTCATGTACTAATAACAGTCTCAATATATTTTAATTTATTCACTTTCAGGTAACTTCACGTGTTTGGAGGTGATCTTCAAGTTGAAGCGTCGTCTCGGCTACCACTTGTTCAATACATACATACCCACCTGCCTTATCGTAATCATGTCTGTGAGTTATATTACTAAATATTTCTATTATTAAACCTATACTTTTAGTTTCACATGTTAAAAACTGTAACAAAAATACAAATCCTATATTTGCATACATCTAAATTATACCAACATTTGTTAAGTATGTAAACTTAGCATTACCAATTATTTCTTATGCGCATAAACCACAAGATTATCCATAGCTTATATTATCTGAACAGTCGCATGGCAAGTTACCAATTACCGCGAAACCTCAAACGTGACTTTATCATGCATTTATAGCAATAAATTGCAATAAATATAACCACATTTAGTTTGTATTAAATTAATTGGTTTAAAAAAGAAATATTTAATAATTTTATTTGAAATATATGAGATGACCGAATCATGGAACCCTTTAGGATCTATCCAACCTATACTATACTGATGATTGCGGTTGTTTTCATGAACATATCTAGAAATATTTCCCAGGAGAACGCTGGGCTGTCCCATTCCAATATCCATGATTCTTTCTTTATCTGATCTTGGTCTAGCCAAATATTAAACAAGGAACGGTGCGATTAAAATGTATTCGTCCAGAAAAATATATTGTGATAAATTATGATTACACAAACAGACAAGAACCTAAAAACAAGCATTTGAAATTAGCACTTATTGATATTAGGATGTTTCTGACTTTACATGCGGTGATTGTGGATTCGATTCTAGTTCTAGGAATATTTAAATATTTCAAGATATGAGGAGGCCATATTGGTTTCCGTTAATGCTCAATTTTTGTTGACCTAAAAGTAACGAAAAATGTTCGAAATACCCTATAATTTTTTTTTCCATTTGCAATGTCTAGTGGGTGTCGTTCTGGATCAAGCCGGACGCGGCGCCCGCGCGTGTCACTCTTGGCGTGACATCACTCCTCACGCTGTCCACTCAACACGCTAAATCTCAAGCGCAACTGCCACCTGTCTCCTATTTGAAGGCGGTGGACGCATTTATGTCTGTTTGTACTGTGTGAGTATATTTTTTACACTTCTTTTTCTCTCTTTAGGTATATGTGGGGATGTAAATTCTTATATTAAAAAATCGTTTTATTCTTAAAAAGTCTAGTTGAATACAGCAATGGAAACCTCTAAAATAAGTAAAAAGTAAATAATAAAATTTATGATGAATGAATTAAACTGCATGGCCACAAGCGACTGTAAGTGTGAAAACTCAAGAGAATGAAATATTTATTATTTTCATTTCCTCGCTCTGATTTTATTATCAAAGCCCGGAAATTTCTCAAACACGGAATGCCTTAATAATAAGAGATTAGAGTGTCTTAACACTAGGTTCCCAGATTCCGTCTGCCTATCCTGCCATGTGCAGGACACAGCTAGTCACTGCATAGGTATAATTAATAAAAAGTTAAATAAAAAGTAAAAGTATGACATGAAATAGGTAAATTACATACAGTTCGGTTTAGCTATAAAATCTTATATAGCCCGTAATAACAGTGATAAAACTGCAATTTTTATAAGAGTAGTTAGAATTGTTGGGACGACGTTCTCCGTATCACTTTTTATTACTAAATTAAATCAAAGTTATAACAATGGCGTGCTATTAGAGATCTTACTTATCTTTTCTTTCTTTTAATAATTTGGAAACTATATAATTTTAAACTTCTGTTTCTAGTTTCGTATTCATGGCGCTGATGGAGTACTGCTTGGTCAATATCATATTAGATGACAGAGGTGGAAAACCTAAGGTGAGAAATTTTTATATATTTAAGTATACTCGTAATATACATATCGTATATTATGTTTAAAGAAGTCATCGTGGCGTAGCGAGACGTTTGCGGGGTCAATCTCTACGAAGCGAGAGATTGTAGATTATTTTCTTCGAAAATGACGAACGAGGGCTATATTGAATACCATCGCTCAATACGCAATGTCAGGAGAATCAGACGGAAAATGGAGAACGAAATGTTACTTGGTTCCACTGTTTTTACCCTGGTACACGAAAATAAGTATGAAGTTGCTTTCTATAAAAATTTAAACATAGCAATTGATCAGTCTAGCTACATAACGGGTGTTCATGGGTAAGATGGATGTCTCCAGAATTCGGTACAGCGTGAAGTTGTAATAAAAATTAAAGTTTTTGTAGCTCTAATAGAAAAATATTTAAATTATAAAACTATTTATTTCTAATTGCCCATTTTATCAGCCAAGAAGGTGACCAAAGGTGTAGCATATCTATGAAACATTTCTATTTATTTATCGGTCGTCGGTCTAACTAGACCGTAGAAGCGCTTACCTACTATAATACGATAAATTTTGACACGGTCTCAAATAAAAAAACAAAGAAGGGCCAAAATGAGAACGGTATATCTCAACAATTTAACTATATCATAAGCTATAATTTTACATGTAACAGATTAAAAACGAGAGGATAAAATTATAGTCATAGTATGAGTTCGATACTGCAGCTTTTAGCGCTCCGTTCTCTCTAGTTAACCTGCTGAGAATGCAGTTTTGTATTTTTTTAGGCAGATGGAATGTCAGTGGAGGGATTTTTCGCCAATTTTTTGGAGCATTGCTTGATGAATTCCCTAATCCATAAACTAAAATTCAATTGTTAAATAATTCTTAACTGGACCTCTCCTATTTCCACAAAGGATTATCTAGACCCCCTTCGGTATCGAATAGATTAAATCACGTTACTTTTCATTTTTATCAGAATACTAGAATGTTTCCATTCCAAAATCTGTGTCAAGGAATCAAAAGAAAACAATAAGAAATTGTTTGCAAAATCCATCAGCAGGGATTTGAGAAGGATTAACTTGTCAACCATATTTAGGACGGTGATAAGTTTAGGTTTCCACTCTGTAATGTAGAGATACGATAATAATACTTTGCTATATTAAAATCATCTATATCAATATCACATTCTAGATAGAAGGAACCTAATATTAAGACACTTCCATTCCCCACTTTCCGCCGAATTCCGAACCTCGCTTTGCCTCGTTACCAAAGCGAGAAAATATAAATATTAAGGATTTCATTCTAACCTGCAACTTGTCGCGATTACGGCCTCATATATTTATTTATTCTGAGTCAAAAATCCGTGTCCGTGGATAACGGAGTGTCCTAACACTAGGTTCCCTTTACCTATCCTCCTACTCCACTTATGCTGCATAAATGGAATTAAAAAATAAATCTTTTTACGTCAACAGGAGCCAGCGGAAGCAGCCAAAGCTCGTATGCGCGCGGTCAGCATCGATCGTTTCTCACGCGTTTTCTTCCCTTTACTTTTCGCAGTACTAAACGCTACATATTGGATACAATTCGCACAGTATATCTGATTGTTTCAAATTAGTAAATACTTTATCATTCATTTAGTTATAAATCTAATTACTCAAAAAAAACAAAATTTTGGAAATTAGATTTAGAAGTTAAGAATGGGAGAGCAAAGTGTCTTGGAACACATTTTCATATTAAATGTATTAAAATACAATCAATCACTGTCAAATGTAGCTATTATTATAATCTTTTGTTTCTTATATTTAAATTTTATAAAGCTCACATTTGAATAAGTTTTTGTCACTTTGAAAATAATTAGAGAGAGAGAGACATAAAAATAGAAATAGAAAAAAAGTAATAATTGACTCAAAATTGACATTTTTTTACCAATTATTCGATATTATTTTTTTGTAATTATTATAAAATGTTTATTGGTAATTTTTTTTTAAGTTTTCTTTGAATCAATCAAATTTAAATATTAATAGAAGTTCGTTACATATTTTATTTAAGATGAAATAAAAACTTATTTCACTATAAACTAGAGTTAACATAGCGATGAAATAAAAACAAAAAATATTTCCTCGACGTGGAGCCGAATTCACAATCTGTCGTGTTTACAGTCGCACGCTGCCCCTGCACCACGACTGGCCTCAATATGCAATATTATTTGAATATAAAAAAATATGTTTTATATTGTTAGCGCATTAAATGCGTATTTAAATATCGTGATATGTATGTAATTTAAATATATATATTATATTCTTCTAAATCGCTCACTCGTGTATCTTTTATATCGTATGGAAACAATTTATTAGAACAGGTTGTTTATTTTGTATTTTAAGTGAGTATTAGGTATATGTAGAAAAGCTCAATGATATATAGAGGAAACTGTCAGTGCAAATGTTCTTATTTATAAACATAAACTATATAATATAATAGAATTAAAAACATATTGTGAGTAACAAGTAATTCCATTTAAAACATTATATTTATTGATGGAAAGAGATTAAGTAAATTATTCAAAGGAAAGTTGAAAATAAAAAATATGTAGATACTTAGATAGTAAAACCATCGCATGATTAATGTAACACTTTAAATTTTAATTGCTCTTGAATTCACAATAATAAATAAAATTTTATTTAAACTGACAATTTCAATAGTATACATTAGTATAATACATTTAACTATATTTCTCATTAAGTTCCTACCTGTTGTATTATTTATAATCTGTGCATTAACTATTTTTACTCTGTGAATGAATATTGTATATAATCTGTATTTCTATAACGTAATATTTATTGCAAATTACTATTAATTAATTGATTTTTGAACAATCCATACTTAAAGTGTGTTTATTGTTATTTTCGATCAATGAATAGATATTTTTTAGTATGATGGCATATTATGTAAAAGAATAAATAGGAAGAGTTATAAAGTCATTTCCTTACTTGCAGGGGGATACCCTGGCTGTGTTATTGAGTCATACTGAGTGTGGATATACTCTTAACGCACATACCAAACTCTATTAATTGTATTATGTACCTATAATGAAAAAATATATAATTAATTATCAAATTGGACCTGTTTGACAGATTAACCAATGTTGATATCTTCTATTGAAATTTTCTGAGAATGAGAATGAGAATTGGGTGAAATTTTCTGGTTCTAATCCTAGGCCCGTATTTATAAATCACCCTCAAGTCTGAGATCAATCTTGAGATGCCGTATTCATTCATGAATTACACATCTACGAATGAAAACGGCATTTCAATGTAGCTCTCAAGAGCGGTTTATATATACTGAGAACCTGGGGCACAGTGGCACATATAATGAAAATGGGAAACGGGTGACGGTTCGTATTCGTTATAAACTGTTATTTTTACATAGGAATTTGGTTAGCATATAGTCTTAGTTATTATTAGGTATATATAATACAACTGTATAAACTATAAATATTAAACAAGAGTTTCTTAGAAAAACTAATAAGGATAAAACATAGTTATCGTCAATTTGAGGTTAAATTGTTGATTCTCATCTGTTAACAGGAAATTATGTTTTCGATTTACTTTAAATCAATTTATTATTTATTTTGTTTTTTTTAAGATAAACTATAGTGGTGTTATGTTTTGTTTTATTCAATATGAAACCTAATATTTTTTGCAGGGTCAAGACTTACACAAGTTGGTACGTATATAATGGATAATAAATTATTTTAGATACAAATCTGATACACCTTTTTCCAACTATGACCTAAAAATAATAAATATACCTACATAAATTGAGAAAATTATGAATTGTCGACTGGAAAAAGCCACTTTATTTTCACAATGAATTGAGATTATAAAGCCTATTGATTAGCCTATTCAATATAAAAAAAAGAAAAAAAGATTATCACATTTTTGGCCAGATTTGACCTTGTCTGAAAACAATAATAAACTTTCACTTCGAACACACTGTGTCGTAAAAAATATCAAGGTTTGCAATTACACCAAAGTGAACAGTATAAGAAATATTTGTGCGTTTTGGTCAAGATCAAGAACAGAAAAATATTATACAAGCCTGTAGCTGTAAACAGGTGGCTGGTTCAATTTCCACTCGAGGAAATGAAATTTTTAATATTTTCGCTCTGGTAACGAGGCAACTCGCAGTTTTATCTTAAGCTGATAGCAAACTATCCTAAATAACACAAAAATTGTACTTATTTTCTAAATAAATTTATTTGTATATTAAATTTAATTTTCAAAAGTTCTTCCGCTGAGATTAAAAGATTGTTAAAAACTCGTGTGAATTTATTTTACTTTTTGTGGATTTTTTGTGAACTAAGACACTCTATTTTTGTAGTAAACGTTAATAACTTAAATTACCAATTCCGCATTAAGAGGTTAAATTGCCATTTTTAGGGTTTCTAAGCCGTACGACAAAAACAACCAATTTGAATAGAAAAAAATTGTACTTACACAAAAACTGTTCTTTGCTCGCCGACGACAAAAAGGTGCATACTTATACGCTAATAAAACCATTAATACGCAATCCCAATTTAAAATCTATTTATTTCGTTTAACCGACCGTGAGATTGTAACACTAACAATATTTAAATACAATTCGTAAGATAACTAAATCAGCTAAAAATAAACAATTAATTAATGATGTTTTGACGTAAATTGGTTGTCCTCAAATGCTTAGTTATTTTTAACAGAAAAATAGATTCTTTTTAAAATCTGCTGAAATTTTGCTGTAATGTACCTATAAGTTTAGGTATGATAGGCATCTGAAGGAAAATAATGCTATGTTACCAAGAATGATATACAGTTATATTAGTTTTATATCAGTTTTAACTATTTCATCATATAAAAGATAGATAAAGTTTTAATTGCCTTATTGTTTTTTGATTCAATGCACAGACAACCTTCTTTATTGTTTTACGATACGATCTGTATGATAAATTAAAAATATAGGTAAGTATATATTAAAATTTATAAATAGTACAAAAAAAGGTTACATTGCTGTTATCTCTGCTTTTAGTTATATTGAACACGATATTATTTATGTATAGCTTATTAATAATATCCTTTCATTTTGATTACTTAATATAAATGAAGATACATTCGTACCTTCACAACTTGGTGACAACTTTGTGGCAACTGTAGTCTCTTCAAAATGGAAGCTTTCATTGTTCGAATATTCCAAGCTTTATGTCACAAATTACGGTCTGTTAAATATGTAATGATATTAAGAATACTTTTTGGTTCTTATCATAAAATAAATAAGCCTAAATCATTCATATACTTCGTTAAGCTGTATTGTTTAACGTTTAATGTTGTAAATGTGTGCGGTATGTTACTAGTTCTCAATATGTTTTCTAGTATTATTTTACAAATATCTTTCATATTAGACCTTCTTGCCTTTTCACTTTTCACTTTGTTTATAGAAGAGTTCTATTTTCTAAATTTTTGTAGTAGAATTCAAACGATAAATAGATTATTGTCGATGTCACAAAGATCGTTGGAAGCGCCTTCGCTTTATGTATTGTACTCACTACTTGTAGTGAAAATCATCCACACTACTTTTGAAATATGGTCTTCATCAACCACTCTTATGAGAGTTGCAGCAATTTGCATCAATAACATGATCTTATCAATCTATTTAAATAGAGCGCCTTCTATAGTAACATTTGATTTATTTCGTTCCACAATGAAGCGTATAAGAGTATCTTTAGAAACAAACCTTAATGCAGCATATAGGACAAATGAGGTGAAAGCAAAAATTATAACCAAGCATTTGCTTATTTACAAACATTTATTAGATAATATGCGAGAGAACAGCAAAGTGCTGAAAATATTTGTAAGTATATAAATGCTCAAAATATTTGTAAAAATTTAAACAAGATTAAGACGCTATTCACGGCGCAATTTAATTTAACTATATAATGGAATTTTAGTGCGCTAGAAATAAACAATTGATATTTGTATATAAATTACCAAAATATCAGTTGTGGCTGAGGGGTACAAGTGTGCGACTGTAACGCGACTGAACGCGAAAGGTTGTGGTTTCGATTCCCACTCCAGGCAATGGAACATTTAATATTTTCATTTCTTCGATCTGGTAACACCACTCAACGTGCAATATTTCCAGAATTCGGTGGAAATAACGGAGTGTCTTAACACTAGGTTCCCAGGTTCCCTCTGCCTACCCCGTTATGTGCAGGATACAGCGTGAAGCTTAAAAAATATATATTGCCATTTTATTTTTTAATATATTGTAGTAGAATTTCTACTGTACTTACAACCAACCTTAAAATATAACATCGCAGGGAAAGGTATGGCCATATAATAGTTACCTTAAATATAGAGAAAAAATGTATTTTCGTTAAGTATTGTTGTTTAACGCACGAATTGAATGTTCTGTTTTAGATGTTCTACAATATTGTGACAATTTGCTTGAAAAATATTATTTTAATTTCTCAATATTTTTTGAACGTGGATGTAAGTGACTAAGCTATTTCTTAATAATATACAACTTATTTCATAATTAGTCTTTTTTCATATTCAGATTTTTTAAATCTCTATATTTAATTATTTATGAATCCAAGAACAAAAAAATTATAATTATATTAAAACTTTTACAGATCACGCTACTTTCTGTGCTGATACCCATTGGAACAGGCCTACTAGAAAACTCACAATTGATTATATGCAATGCACTTGCTGAAATGGCTTTAATTGAATTTGAAAAAGTCAGGATTGTCTTAGGAAAACAGCTTCTCCTTTGCAAAAATGGTAACGGTTTTTATTATCGAAATATTTTTTTATTAAATTGAAATTTGGGTAACGTCTTGCAAGGGAAAAATTAAATTTCTATGAACCGCCTTTAATGATTTTATCGATTCCCGTCCGAATAGTTTTTTTTGTAAAGGGATCACGATGAACTACCTATGGCATAAAAAGAAAAATAAAAATAGTAACGATTTTTATTATCTTTACATTTTTTAATTATGATAGATCTAAGCAGACTGAGATTTTTTTTACAATTTTAAAATGACATTTGAACACGCACCTCTTGGAAACCGTACAAGCGCTCTGACTAACTAAGCCATACGTTCTCGTCGCACTACATCGAAATTCTTATATGTGTCTGTCTATACAACTTATTGTTCCTACCATTTATGCTACTGAGAAGAATGCTATTTCTTAAATATTTTTTTTCACATTTTTAAAGTGTCAGTCAACGCTTAGGAATGAAAAATACTTTTTAGAAAACAAAAAAATACATGTTTCTAAAATGGCTGATTTCTTTTAATTGATTATATAGATATTTCTCGGTTATACGAGTACCTCTCGTTCCTACTCCTCGTACACAATTAACCCTAACCTCTTTTAGACTTTTTTAATTTTATTTATTTTTTGAAATTATGATTTCAGTTTAAAGTCTATACATACATTTATTACAGATTGTCAGTTTCGGCTCGTGATATACGACACTTTGGACTACTTGGAGTGCAGGCCCCCAATTTTTTCAGTTCTGCGGATGTTTTCAATGGGCATCGATCACATTAAAGGATTTATAATATTGTGTGTTACTTATGTAATTGTTTTATTACAAACTCTAAATTGAAATGATTATATGTTTATATTGTACCGGCTCGCGGTTTCGCCCGGTTAAACTCCTACTGAATTAGTTATTTAATGCACTGAATTGCCTTCGTGTTTTAAGATTGGCGCACTTTAATCACAATTTTTTTCTCTTTAGAAAGGTTAGGAATTCACACATACACATGTAAAATAGGAAACTTGTAATATCGTGATATTTACGAGTACGAGTTTCATCTTGGCGCCAGGGCTGCAGAAACGGCTCCAAAATTTGACTCGCACTTCACCAGTTTTTTCTAACTTGCCACTGTCACGTGTAGTAAAGAAAATACGAATGAAATGACGCAATGAAGTTGTTGTATTTAATACGGAACCTTCGGTGGCCGACTCGTGCTTGACCGGGTTTTAAAATGCAGATGTTTATCCCTTTGAACTTGAACTGACAATAACAAACGGCATCGAGGTAATATTCTAATACAATATATTTTAAAAAATCTGAATTGTTACAAAACTTCAATAGATATTATGTTAAATAATCAGTGTTTCGAGTAGAATGACGAGACAATGGCATCAATGGCGTTTGTTTAAGCAATTGTTATTGTAGCTTTTATGCTCTTTGCTTTAGTTGTCATGGCCGTGTGTAATATAAAAGTATAAAAATGTATAATATTGTTTCATTCACCAAGTTTTAGAGGATTGTTGTTTTATTTATAAATAAATAAATAAAAATATTCATTTGTGATGTACCTATTTAGCTCGTGCCCAAGTAAGCTGGTGATGGATTCTTTTAAACTACTACTACTTACTTCCTTCCTTGTGACCGAAAACGGTCACGTTTTCAGCCACAGCGACTAACATGTGCAGAAAAAGTGCGGCCACATTCACTGCATGCTTCTTTTAAAATATAGCTAAGAAATGATAAATGAAATGAAAAAAAATCCTACTTCTAAACTGTTGAGGTATCTTGATTAATTTCTTTAGGCATGGGTTTGAAATATTTATATTCCAGGGTTCCAGTAAAGGAAGCGCTGACCCTTCCAGTTATAATATTATGGATAAGTTAATTACAAATTAAATTAATTAAAATGTAAATAAATAATATATTTTTATCTTTATTTATATAAGTATATTTTTTATGATAAATCTTATCACAGATAAGATACATTAAACAAACACAGGCATGTCAAAGGAAACAATAATGACAATATTATTTAATTATATAAAATGTCGACAAGAATGGTTGATTGTGAAGATAATCCTCAGAATATACTTTATTGATACCGATAAATTATGTAGATTTAAATACATAGGTACTTAACCAACTCTAGTTCATGGCTACTAGGTATAGTAAACGTAGTATAATGAACTCTAACGTAAGAGCTATTGCACATTAGCGATTTATTTAAATATAAAAATCGGTAGGTATGTAATATCATTTTTTTACGTCTTTGCTACACAACGTATATACCTATATAATAATAAAGTATTTAATAAGTCATTGTAGTATATTAAGTAAATCTTCATATAATTTATTAGGTGGTAGACGTCGGATAAAGTAAACGGTCACCGCTCGCGGTGCGACGTCGCTAGTATACAAATACATTCGTCAACCGAGTGTCAGTCGGTCACTGGACGGCTTATTATTTGAACGTCTAGAGACGTATCCTGTTAAGAGACTCGCGAGCAATTTGCATCAAATCGCGTTTATTCAATTAAATAATCATCTTATATACACTAG
>FAPJ01004995.1:252-12138 GCA_001485985.1 Heliconius ethilla aerotome | reverse complement strand
TTTATATATATAGATTTTTATGTAGGCACATCTCTTTATCCTTAACATTGTCGTTAACTTGTTTTTTAAACTGATAAGATTGTCAGACATTCGTTCTTTACAACTATTGCCCCTAATGTTTAGATACAATCTATTATTTTATAGTAGCACTGGATTTTTTATAATTTCATGTTATAATTTTGACTCAAATATTCGGCAAAAAACGTGATTTAAATAAAATATATATTTTCCACTCAACCTTTTATTTAACAATTTTTATTTACATTTGAATTCTTCTTTCTATTCGAATCTCAGTTATTAAGATAACGTTGACAGTGCATCATCATTGTTTTTTGTCTTTCCCAAAGCCTAGTTGTATCAAGATAAAGCACGTCACGTTGTTTCAAGCTGAAGGTCGCGCATTTGATTCCGTGTTAGATAATTTTTTGTTTGTCCCGAGCAATTGGCATGATGATTTAAGTGAAGTTTGTGTTGTTTGGACAAATTGGGCTTATAAGAAATGTAATTTTGCCACTAGTACTTAATGAAATGATCTTAAAAATTCTATCTAGTCTGAAGGCGAAATATTTTCTATAAAATATAAATTTAAAGTCAAAATAGTTGAAATTCTTGAAAGTTGAATTTCTTGAATTTCAGAAATGGCTTATTCATCTATCATATCTCAGGAATGGATTTGAATGCACTTTTCACTACTGTATTTTGACTGATTTCCCAACAATATTTGGTTGTTTTATTTAAAGCGGTTCTTAAATAAAAGAAATTGTATATATATATATATATCAATATAAAATATTTAGTGAGGACAATATTGCTACAAAATAATTATCTTATTGAATGGTTATTGGCTTTTCAAATGAATATTTTATTAGAACCAGAAAGTAATTCAGTTAGTAAGCAAAAATGTGTGTCGTTCAAGCGCGCGAAGCCGCTAGTGGGCGCTAGTATATAATAATAATATAATATCTGTATATAAAATAATAAAACTTTGTTTTATCTTTACTTCTTGTTTTGTGTATAATATATGATATTTTAAATTTACAGAAGCAGTAGAGTCCCATCAGCTGTAGAATATGTTAACATTGACAGAAGTGCGGTCCAAATGCGTCAGAAAGCCTTCAATGGAAATGTGAACTATCATCCTATGACGAGACACACGTTACAGGTAATTATGTTTTTCGTAATAAATATAAATAGTAACTAATATAGTAATGACAGATAATTTGATACTTTTACCTTGCAAAAAGAAAAAAACGTTATTGGCATTGGAACCGAAATCATTAACATCGCTGCAACCAATGTTACAGGACAACTTCTGTACAATTTTTTTTACTTTCGCGCTGTATTTCACACCCAACAAAGTAGGCAATGGGAAGCTGGGAACCTACTGTTATATGTCTATTAAAAGCAACAAGTACATATCAACGATACTCAACGTTTATTAAGAAATTGTTAACATTTTCCAACACACGATTTATACACATATAAATTACGTACGTATTTACGTACATATAAATTTTCTTAGGTTTTGTTGTAGTAGGTATATAATAATAATCCATATTATAACTGAGGGCCGGATAATCGAGTTTCTACTATATTCATTATTCATTTGTATGCTCCAGGCGCTAAGTGCGGCTCCAACACCCAAACTGATCTCAAATACAGAATGGATGCAGACCCGCAACCAGAGGAAACCCGCCGGATACAATTACAATCAGCATTGGTTGATACAGGTATTGCTATAATAAATCATATTATTATTTATTTAGTTTCACGTTGAATACCGTAGGCATAGGGGACATGGAAACTTAGGGTTGAGACACTTCGCTTCCCTTTTAATTGGCACAATCTACGCCGGGGAATGGAGGAAATGAATATGTTAAACATTTCTTTACTCCGAGTGGGGATCGAACCCACTACCGTCGCATTCACAGATACTAGTGATTAGACGACAGTTATATTAATAAAATAAATAAGTTTAAAGTCTTCTTCAGATATGTCTAAATTGGATCACATTGAATCAATAGCTTTTATTGTTATTATCACAAAATGTTTTTTAAATTGAGTGTATGTTTTCTTATTTTTTTTATTTTTCTTCTTCATGCTATACAAATATGATTAGGAAAATAGTTCCAATTTGGATAAATATAATGTAAGTTGAAATTACACTTCTAACATAATTTTCCAAATATGTATATTTTTGTGGTGCATGCTGTATCGCGCATATACAAGCTAGACACACTGCCACTGCAGACAAGCACTGCCAAGTTAAGACACTTCTGTTTTCCACCTTCTGCCGAATTCTGGAGGCATTGAGTACACATAACTCGACGCCGCGCTTTACGTCGTTACCCGTGCGAAAAAATAAAATGTAAAATATTTCAATTCCTTAGAAGAGTGGGAATTGAACACACAACCATCACGTTGACTGAATTATACGCTTGTACTACTATGCCACGAACAGCACGATTTCTTATTCTAATATACTATATTATAAAATTGTATTCCAGGAAGCAGAGCAAAGAAGGATACAGGAACAACGTGCTCGCACTCGTATAGCACCCCCTGCCTCCACATATCCCGCACATCATATGCAAGTTACGCATCCCCATACACAGACCCAGACCCAAACGTACCCCCAGACCCATTCTCAAACCCTTCAGCATCAGCCACTAACGCCTAATAAGTGAGTTTTTTTATTGTTTTATATGTGAAAGATATTCCATAAAATAAGTATAATACATAAAGAGAATGAAATGAAAGTCACACATAAAGAGAACTTAAACTACTTAACTTGAAATAAGTTAAATTATGTATTCCTTTGATTAAATCAGTGTTATTTATTACCACAGACTTCTTTTTTTATTGTTTTTGTTATTGAGATAGTTACCTATCATGTCATTTTTTCTGTCAAAATAAGAGCTCTATATATAACCTGTTTAATCTCGCTGAAGTTATTTTTGGGTAACTATTCTTATTTGTATAATAAAATAATAACATTCTCTCTGGCTAACTTGGTATGGATAAAGCGTGAAGCTTAACAGATAAGGGCATTAATTTGTATTTTTTATTACAATTGTGTGCATCATATAATTTTAAAGAAAATACAAAAAATAATGTTTTTTGTAACATTTTCAGCCAAATCTCCCAAGAACGCCGTGGAAGAACCGAGCGTGAAGACAAAATGCTAAGTGTCAGTGGACGACGCAAGTGTTCCCATTGTGGAGAGGAATTGGGTAATTATATGTTTATCTTTTTTTCTAGCGCGGCGTTGAGTTCCGCCACTCAACGCGCAATGCCTTCAGAATTCGGCGGAAACTAATAATTAAAAAAAATATGTGAATTGTCTATTAGGTCGCGGTGCCGCTATGATAATCGAGCCGCTGTCCCTCTGCTACCACGTGCGCTGCTTCGCGTGCGCGGTGTGCGGCGCGGCGCTGGGCGACGGGCGCGCGGGCGCCGACGTGCGTGTGCGCGCGCGCCGCCTGCACTGCCACCACTGCTACAGCGCCGACGACGGTAGCAAGTACTCCTGTGTCTAGCAAATAGGACTACGAGTAGACACCAGCACCAACCTCCCCCTTTTTTACTCTTTTTGGGGGTGAGGAGATACCTGACCCCCACAGACCTTTTTAAGACCCATATTAAAGACCTCCATCTTCCCTCACCTGTCTCGCCCCCGCACCTCTCTGTAATCCGTCTTCTATCCATACCATCCCGTTACGATTAAACACTTTTTTCTATAATCTATATATAATTTTTATATTATATTATGTATTTAATGTTTTATATTTTGTCCCCGATTAATTCATATTTATTTTTTCTTAACTGTTATATTTTTGTGTCAAATAAAATTATAGCAGATTAAGATATTTATTTACTTTTATATGAATTTCTGTATGAATATACAGATTTATAGGAAATTCATGTAACATTAAACCCTCACGTCTCTGGACTCAGCGCGATCTGAGACCAATTTTGCACGCTTTTGTTTTTACCTCTTACCTTATTATTATTTTACCTATAATTATATTTATTACATACAATGTAAACTCGATTATGCGGCCCTCAGTTATACAAAATCTCGTTTATGCTGACTCCTAATCTGACGTAACCGCAAAAACTTCAAAAGTATAAATATATTTCTTAATAAAGAATGGTTCCTCTTAAAAAATATATTTTTTAAATTTAACTTTCGATTATCCGAATATATGTCAATGCCAATCGAGTTTGTATTGTAATTATTTAATTTGTAATATATCATTTATATGTAATGTTTAATTATCATATTTTTAAAAATATTGATATAGATTATATATATTATTAAAATTATTGGTATAGATAATATACTTCAATAGGACATGGGGTTGCAGGTTCAAATCTTATACTAAGGAGCAATTTATAAAGATTGTTTTAATATATTAATATAAAAAACCTTGTCATTTGTTTTATATATTCCTTGTGTTCTCCATAAGGGAATTTATGTGACGGAATAGTTTGTAAGAACTAACAATATTTCAATTTTTACCCCTAATATTACCAATTTTGTTTTTTTTAATTAACAGATGTTTGACTGACTCACAGCCTATAATCGAATATTGAATAATAAATAATCATTACTATTATTATTATCAAAGTTAACGTTTATATAAAAAATGTAAAAATAGTTTATTTTTAATTATTTTGTTACATGGAAACCATTTGATTTAAAGATATTAATATTTTTTTATAATGATCACTTGAGATCATTCAAGACTGTACTGTATAGTGACATAACTTATTTTTTTCGTGGTACTTAGTTATTATTATTATTTAAAAAAATATATATTTTTTTGACGAAGTTTCTAAAAACTAACTTAACTGTGACTTAAAAATTTACACGTACATTTAGATATTTTTTTATTATAAAAAATGAAACTGAGTTTATTTATTGAATCAAAATGTTTGTATAAGGCTGTAAATTTAATTTTTGAAATTATGTCACTTGCACTAAAAGTCTGAGAAAAATAATTGAAATTATTGATTTGTTATCAAAATTGATCTGATTTTTTAAATTTTATATGAAAAATACACGTTTATTCACTAACATTGTGCCATTACGTGTCTTATACTTCCACAGTTTCAAATTATAAAAGGGAGTTTTGTATAATTTTGTAAATAGTTTTTATTTATGTTAGTGTGTGTTTAGCTTTAATAGTTATAGAAATAAAAAAGTTTACTTTATGTATATTAACGGTATTCTAACTTAGTTCTAACATATTGTATGGTGTACTAATTCCAAATGGATATGGGCTTCGGTTCCCGGTTGATGCCCATTTGGAATTCGTGACGTCATCGTGTTATATCAGTGTAATTATGTTAATTTTGAATGTACATTATGTAATATGTATGGCAGCTGTGTATCAATAAAATATTACAAACATTTTTTTGTGTTTAAATTAAATATATTTTTTAATTTTTTAACAGTATAAGTCTTGAACCAACCGATTTGGAAATATTATTAACTGTACTTCTATTTTCCTGATTTAGTCTGCTATAGCATAAAAAAGACATTGTCATTTCAACAGAATGTCGAAAGTGTGATAGTTTTTCTTGTAGTCACCGTCTATCTCTTAAATTGGATACATATTCGAAAGTATATATTTTTTTCTGATTTTCTGACCAAAATGTTTAGTATTGTTTAGAAAATACATATAATCAACAAAATTTAAAAGTACCTAGTTAGGGTTCACTCAGTACAAACAATCTGACTGCTGTATATTGGTAGCTTATGACTTAGTGTTCAGAGCGCTTGGACAGTGAAAAACAAGTAAGAATTGAAAAACTGTTGCGTTAATTTCTTGATTATTAAGGCCAGTGGGCCGTTATTAGCATCTGTTCTATTATTCATGGTGATAATTGATTCATTTCTATTGTATTTCTAAGGAGCAATTTGTTTTGAATAATTGATTAAATTAATTTATTTGATTTAATTAATAAATGATTACTTTTTAAAAATATTAACTCAACACGCAATGCCACCAAAGTTCAGCGGAGACTAAGGAACGGAAGTGTACCTTTTAGTTAAGTAAAAAACCATAAAGTATTTTTTTTAAGAATTTGACAATTTCATTAAGTAAGTTAAGTAGGTACAGATTTTAATTAGAAATATGAAGTTGAAACCATACAAAATAAAATAAACACCAATAATTTAAAAAATAAATTTATTATCATGTTAAATTATCACAAATCTCTATCCTAACTCTACGATCACAGCATCCCACATACATCTCAGCACTTCTTAAGTTCATCTCCAATACAATCTATACGTGTAAAATACAGCAAAGTCAACAGTTGATTGACTGGTTAGTGGTATTGAGTTAAACGATGTATTATGTCTCTAGCGATTTTCTAGCGCGTTCGCCAGTGCCTGCTGTATCACTAGCTGTTGGGCACTAATAAGTTTTTTCAATTCTTTTACTTCTTGTGTCAACTGGCGTACGTTTTCTGAGGTCTCGTCTAACCTTCCTTGTATACTTCCCAGTCCAGATGTATAACCATACTCCCGGTAGCCAGAATCATTATTGTTTTCATACTTTTTAAAGCACGAATACGCCCCTGTAGTGGATCCGTTAGAGGATATAGTGTGCCCGTATTGCTTTCTCATTTTGGCAATGTCGTAGGCTGCCATCATTATGTCTCGTGGAAGACGTTTTTCGCTGGGGTTCAATGGTTTAACGCTCAGTACCACACGGTATGCCTGAGGTGACACTAGAGCTGATGAATGCAATATTTTTAACAAACATTTTGGTAAATAACCATTAAATAAAGCCAATTCCATATAAGAAATAAGTTTCGTTTGACGAACCAGCTTGGACAAACCTGCAGTTTTCCTCAAGCCTTGAATATCGTGAACTGCTATACCGACGAGCAGGTTCATGAGGACGACTGTTACAAACATTAGAAATAAAACGTAGGTTATTTGTGCCGAGAATTCCAAAAGAACGGGCGGGTCATTGCCATCCGGTTCGTTTAGCAGTAAATCTAGATTGAGTTCCCCTATCATCATTGTTAACACTGTAATAAAGCCCATGAACGGATTCGCAAAGGACGATGAGTCAGGAAATATGACACAAAAACTTATGGTGAACCCAATTAGTATGCATGAATAAGCCATTAAGAGTTTAGCGAACTCTTTCTGCACTTTCTGATACATCGCCACGTATGTGCCGAAAACGGGCAATTGACCGATCATCATCATTAAATTAGTCCACCCCGCGAGCACCGCAAACGCGCCCACGTGATTCTGCCATGTGTACGTTATGTTCGTGTAGATGTAGGATATCAGGAACACGCTCACTATAACGAACCATTCTATAATATTTTCCGATTGCATTAAATATTGTTTGACAGTAGAGTAACCTGCGATCCCGTAAACTTTCCTAAATATCTCAAATATAGTAATCCCAGCCAGAACCCACCACTGCATTTCTATTACAAATGGATTTTTCCTCAATAAGTCACCAAGAATAGATTGCTTCTGACACAATTCCTGTTCCTGTATCGTTTCCTCCATATCTTTACTGCCATTATAGCAATTATGCGCGAGCGCGGTCAATACATACAACGTTAAGCATAATACAAAGATAAAACTCAAAAATAATCGTGCCACGTAATATTTGCGTATTTTCTCCCATTTTATATACAGGAAAGCGGAGCACAGAGGGTGGAGTAGCACTTCTTTTTGACCTTCATCCACAAAAGTGTTAAGATAACTTATTTCACGTGGGTAGCAATGCTGGAGTATACTGCGGAAGTCGAGTTCAAGTTCGACTTCCCGATTACTGGTCTGCGAGTGGTGTAACGTGATAGCACAGTCGAGCTTCCTCGTTATCATCGCAAGCGACGCGGGTGTCTTTCTGGCGATTACATTAAGAGCCGAGTTTCCTTTTTTAGATCGCGTCGTTACATCAGCTCCGTGATAAATTAATGTTTCTACGCACGCGGACAGACCGTCGAGTGCGGCCAAGTGCAGGGGTGTGAAACCGTACTCGTCTTTCTGGTTAACGTTAGCTCCCCAACTTATCAACGTTTCAATGATATCACACGCACTGTCAGATTTTCCTATAGCAGCGTGAAGAGGTGTTCGCTTGTCGAAATCCATAGAATTTGGTTCAGCATTTCCTTTCCGAAGCAAAGACTCGACGCACTCTAAGCTCGCTGAGCGTGCCGCCAGGTGTAACGCAGTAAATCCTCTATGATTTTTTAAGCTTGCATCTGCTCCTTTTGATATTAGCAGATCCACACACTCTACAAAACCACCGTCTGCTCCCAGATGTAATGCCGTAGATTCTCGATCGCCGACTCTCGTTCTTACGTTGGGGTCTGCACCTGGTGTTTCTAGAAGAATCGTAAGGCATTGAATCATACCCAGATCGGCGGCGAGATGAATCGCGTTTGTACCGCCGGGCTCTATTTGGTTGACATCAATTCCATGAGATATGAAAAGTTTCAAGCAATCAACAGAGTTGGCCCTCACAGCGCAATGCAACAGGCCACCCTCACAATTTACGTACTTTACAGCGGCGTGAACCGAAGCTCCATGGGTGATCAGCAAATTCGCCACTTGTACTGAATTTCCAAATGCTGCGCAGTGGAGCGGGACGAAGCATCTTGGCATGTAATTAGGGTCCGCCCCGCAAGACAGGAGATAATTGGCGCACTCCGTCGATCCGCTGAACGCGGCGGCGTGCAAGGGAGACAGCCCGAGCGCATCGAAATACAGCGGGTCCGCGCCCGCCTCCACCAACGGCTGCAAAAAGTGGTCGAGTTTGAGGAACGCGGCCCAAAACAAGCAGACATTTCTCTCGGCTTCCGATGCTGTTGTGAATGTGTTAACGGTCTCAATTGTTATGACACCGGATTCTAATTCGTCGAGCAGTCGCAGGCGTCCGCCGACAGCTCGCATTTGCTCATAGGCGCTCTGACGTAGCGAGTCGGCGCAGATGTGCGCAGTTAGGTCGAGCGGGGGCTCCTCGAAGCTATCGTACATGTTGGGGGCGCTCTCAGCGGGAGGCGAGGAGCCGGCCAGGACGTACTCCAGGTGCCCCATGGAGGGATAGGCCCTCTCCAGGGACTCCTCGTCGAGAGGCGCGGGCGGGGCGCGAGGGCGTCGGTCCATGCTGGCGGGGGCTTCGTCGACGTCCCCGGGGCGCGGCGCGCGGCGCGAGCGCAGCCAGCGCGCGGACAACAGGCGGCGCGTCGTGGGCATGCGGGCGGGCGGTCGGCGCAAGACTGACGCGCCCATTGTCCGCCAATTGCTGAGATGTGGATGGATCGCGCACCTTTGTTGTAAAGGGTCGTATTCACACTGCGATATATTTATTCCCCACTTCACTTCAAGTAACTAAAGGTACTCCTTTTAACTTCACCTATAATGACTACCAATATTCTTTCTATCCTTGGTATACATCAGGATTATAATACAGTAATCCCTCCTTTTTCTTCTGAATTAATATTGGTTTGTATAATAATTCCACAAGGGGGTACCGAGTGATACATCACATATACAATGAAATGGTTTACAATATTTTTTAGTTTGACACCAAGGCATACACAAAAACACTGTTCCCAATAAAATAAAATAAAATAAATAGTTATTTTTTCGTTCATCATCCATTGTAAAAGGTGCGTTACAGCTATCATCTACCATTAACAATGGTCAGCCAAACAGCTCGCAGCTTATGCACGTATTTGCTAACATTTTTTCACCGACTCTGTTATTCACTTGATATATCTACTACAACTCATGTTGTAATACCATTTAATCAAAATCAGCTTCACGCTTCACGCTGTATCCCGCATATAGCAGGGTAGGCAGAGGGAACATTATCTTAAGATACTCTGTTTCCCACTTTACGCCGATAGTTTCTTGACTTGACTTTGACTTTTCGTTTTGAGTGGCGGCAATCGACATAGGCTTTTACCTAGGTGGCAAAAGGAAAAGATTAAAATAGATATTAATAAATAATTATTTATATAATAAAAAATCTAATATTAATGATAATTTTTTTTTCAGCTTTACGCTGTGTTCCGTACACCTAGCAGGGTAGGCATAGGGAACCTGGGAACCTACTGTTAGACACTCCGTTCCGTTCCCCTCCTTACGCCGAACTCCCTAGACATTGTAGGCTGAGTGGCGGAACTCAACGCCGCTCTCTGCCTCGTTACTAGAGCGAAGAATGAATATATTTCATTTTCTCGAATAGGGATCGGACCCAGAGTCTATCGTGTTTACAGTCAAGTCTCAAGTTCGAGAACGATGCAGTTTTCATTTATAAATTTTGTATTTATTAATGAAAACGGGAGTTTAAGTACGATCTCAAACTTGAGAACAATAAGTAAGTATGGGCCTTAAATATGTTATAGTAATATGGGTTAGTTATATTGAAAATATAGACAATGCTATTTATAACAAATGTGTTATATATAAATATTTACAGTAACATGCCCTACACCTAAGTGTTTATTATAACAGCTGTTTAATAACAAATAAAACAATTGTAACGCAAAACAATATTTGTTTTGTTTATTTCAGTACAGAATACCGGCACGATGAGATTTCTTTATTAATTTGATTGCATTGACATTCCTGCAACCCCTTTTTTCAATTTTATACCGACATTCCGAAACATATTTTTAATGAGTTAAAATACTCGTATAATAATAATAACAACAACTTTAAAAATAATGACAAGTAAAGCCTATTACTGTTTCACATTGTTTACAGGATAAAAACATATCTTTATTAATTAAATTTCATGCAGGACAACTGCTAGTCTATTGTCTACTGCTGTTGAGGTTCTTGCCGGCTCCTCTCAGCAGAAGTGGCTTCCAAACCCGTGGTAGCGACATGTTCTTTCAATGAAATACATTTTGAAATATATATTTATTTAGTCCAGTCCTTTTAATTTAATCTATATATCCTTGCGCCTATAGAGCGCCAAAGTACGGCATTGAGTTCTGCTAATCAGCACACAACGTCTCCAGAATTCAGTGGAAAGTGGGAACGAAGTATCTTTACTAGGTTCCCAGGTTCCTGCTAAGTTTGCGGGAGGCGGGGTGAAGTTTAAAAAAATAGAGTGGCAAAGATGTTGGAGATTAATTCTCGGATCTTAACCGAGGTGTTTTAATCGTAATATCGAAATCGTAATAAAAGGTGGCTTTGACTGTTAAAATAATTAAAATAAAATAGAAACTAAGTAAATTTGCAGTAAGTAGCTATATTATTGTTCGTTAATTATTGATGATTTTTTTGTAAGCTAAAATGAATAGTTAACGTCGTATTCCGCACAGAGTTGGTTACACACAGAGAAAGAAAACCTGAGAAGCTGAGGACCTGTTAAGACACTTCGCTTTCTATTAAGACACTCTCGTTCCGTTGTTTACGCCAAATTTGCTTCTCTTGTTACCAGAGGCGTATAAATGAAAATATGAAATAATTGACCTCCTCAAGCGGGAATCAAAATCACAACCTTGCTTGTGCCCCTCATAACCAATACAATGAAAAACCAACGCTGATGACCTATTAAAGGTTATTTATTCACATGAAGTAAAACGGATACAGCATATACACATAGGTATATACATTTTCAATTTCCCATAATCAAATTAGACTTTGGTCGTCTGCCCGGGCCCTGGGACCGTCACGGCCTTGCACATTACCATTGTGATTGATTCAGGTTTCCATGTGGTCGGTAATATATTAACAGTGACAAATTCATTGGCTTAATAATGAACTTCCTACGAAATGTTATGTAACGTCTAAAACAACACCTTTTTAATTTAGAAAATTTGTAGACTCTTCTATCTATTAATTATATTGTACATATTATATTATATTATATTATA
>FAPJ01004987.1:0-10702 GCA_001485985.1 Heliconius ethilla aerotome | reverse complement strand
GGTGCCAATGCTGCCACCGAACAAGCTGGGTGCACTTGTGGTAGCCGGTTGACCGAAAGCTAGAAAGATATAAACAAAAATATAATTAAAGAGATCATTGAAACCTTGTTTTTATAGCTTTACACTGTAACCGGCATACAATACATTAAGCAGTGGGAACCTAGTGTTATGACACTCTATCGCCGAATTCTAGAGGCATTGCGTGTAGAGTTTATTATATAGTATATTTATTTTTATAAGGAAAAGATAAGGCAAACTAGTGTACAGGTCAACTGATAGTAAGTGATCACCGTCGCCCACCACTCCGTGTAACACCAGAGGAGCAACAGGTACGTTGCCGGCCGCCAATATGGAGATAGACGCGCCTTTTGAAGGTACTCAGAAAGCAGAAACACTACCGCAGGTAGGCCATTCCACAATTGGACCGAGTTGCTGGAAGTTCCTATGAAACCACATGATCCAGATGGTGTGGATGAGTTTGTGACATACTGCGGTTAGAAAACTCGGCGGCAGGTAACAAGTTTCCCAGAACACTCCCCATGATAAATGCGGTGGAGAAAACACAGTGACGAGACGTCTCTACACAAGGCCAAACTGTCAAGCCTATCACAGATAATTGGGACATTAACAGAGCGAGAAAATTAATATATTAAATATCATATTCCAACGAGTGGCAATCAAACCTACAACCGTCTCGTCTATAGACACACGCCTGTAACATAATATTATATTAAAAAAAAATTACAATTTCCACCGAAAAGCGGTTTATTCTCAGTTTGCTGGAACCCAAATACACCGCCGGGGGCGGCACCCTTCCTGCCGGCCACGTAGTCCTCTAGACGCAGCTCCTCTAGGGACTTGCCTTCGTATTCCTGTTAATTATTAATAAATTAGTATATACTAACAATAATATGCGTACACGCATGCGACTGTAAGTGAGACGGTTGTGGGTTCGATTCCAATGAGGGGGAATGAAATATTTTTTTCATTTCCGGTATTTCTGGTAACCAGACTAAGAGCGGCGTTGAGGTCCGCAACTCAATAGGCAATGCCTTTAGAATTTGGCGGATAGTGGGAAATAGAATGTCTTAACATTAAGTTCCCAGAAGCCTTCTACCTAACAGGGTTTTATGTCCAGAAAATAGTGTAAAGCAAAACAAAAAGACAGTGTGATTAACACGTTGGTTGTGAATTCGATTTCCATGAAAGGTAATGAATTATTTTCATTTTCTTTTTATTTCTGGTGAGAAGACAAAACAAAGAAGGCAAAGCACACCACTGAAGCATAGTGTATCAAAAACTGAGCAGTACGCGAAAAACGGGATGTCTTAACACTAGGTTCCTTTTACATATCCCTTTAGCGTAACATTGCGTGAAGGGTAAACAAAAAAGTCATACATATAGGAACATATTATGATAATATATATATTTTGAAATGCATAGTAGCCAGCAATTATAATCTAACCTTTTTAGACTAATCAACGCTTTTTGCAGTAATTCATTTAATCTAGTGACGTCATATTATCATACGGACCAAGCAGTGTAGCTTGCTAATATTATAAACGTGAAATTTTGTAAGGATGGATATTTGTTTCAATTTCACGCAAAAACTACTGAACAGATTTAGATGAAACTTTACAATAATGCAGATTATACGTCAAAATAACAAAGAGGCCACAATTGATGTAAACGTTTTGTATTATTTGGCTATAATATAACAATAAGTTTAATATTTGATCGCTAGTTAGTAATATTTACCTTCATACAAGAAATGCAATGATGTTTTATATTGACATTCTGGGAAGTACCACTCTTGACGACCACATCTGTTCCCACTACGGGGTTGTATTTGACGTGGGCGGTGCCAGTTGATTGTGTTTGACCAAAACCACCTGGAAAATGTTTGTAGTTTTATGGCTGCTGTTTTTTTTATATAAATTGCTATTTTTTTAGCTTCACGCTGTATTCCACAGCACAGAAATGCAATTTTTTTGCAGAAATTCAATTTGAGGCTATAAAGCCTGTCTAATGAAGATATAAGTCAATTGCACCATGTTGATATTCTTTTAATAGGTTATTACCAAATTTGTAGGTATTTCATTCCATAGTGACCTATTTGATGACTGCCGGTAGGACTACTGACGGTATTTATAAATTATAATCATAATCGCGTTATTCCTAGATCTACATAATATATTACCAATTTTTACTAATTTTTACCAGAAAATTAAAAAATATATAAAAAATGTAAAAACCTACCCGAAGTCCCACCAAAAAGACCACCTGAAGTAATAGTATTGTTTTGTTGTCCAAAAAGACCGGTCGAAGTAGACGGAGCAGTTCCGAAAAGACCGCCAGTGGTCGCTGTGTTAGTTGTGTTACCGAAACCGAAACCAGCTGGAAAAAGAAAGCAAGATATTTTAGCGGGATTTGAACCTGCGCTTATCGTTTAACGTCTAAGCGCTCCGGTTACTAAACCATACGTTCTTGTTCAGCTACGTTGAAATTCTTATACACTTAGTGCTCAGAGCCTTTGGACTGTTGACAAGAAGTGCAGGTTCAACTCCCGATACATATTTTTTTTTGTTTCCAGAAAAAAGTAATTTTCATTCCTAATTGTGAAGCTTATAAAATGTGAATAGGCAAATAATTTATTGTGATTTTAAATTGGAACCTAAAATTACCATATATCCTTAACAACTTGTAACTCATATATCACTTTTTGCCTATTTTACAAATGGGCTAAAGATACCACTTATTGAGGCCAGTCATGGCGCAGGGGAACAAGCGTTCGACTGTGCGTGACAGGTTGTGGGTTCGATTCTCTCTCGAAGAAATGAAATATTTAATATACTCATTTCTTCTCTTTTGTCAACACGCAATGCCTCGACGATCAATGAATTTAGCGGAAAGCAAGGAACGGAATTGTCTCAATGTGGACGCAGTGTTTTAACACTAGGTCCCCAGGTTTTCTCGGCCTACACTACTATGTGCGGGACGCAGCGTAAATCTAAAAAGTAAAGCAACACTTATTCTTAATTGCTGGACCAATTCTATTACTCTTTTCCTTTACGAAAGTCCCGCATATTACGTAAAGAGAGCCTAGTGTCAAAACACTCCATTCCCCACTCACATAACCAAACAAACAAAAACCAATTCCACTGACCAGCAGGCTTTGCACCAAAGGCACTGTTATTCTGGTTATTCCCAAACAGTCCACCACCGCTGCTGTTGTTGAAGAGGCCTGATGATGTACTGGCTCCGAAGCCGAAGCCACTTGATTGGCCGAAAGTCGACGTTGTGGGGTTGGATCCGAAGAGACCACCTGATGTATTGGGGGAACCAAAGAGACCTGGAACAAGCATTGGAGGCTGTAGTCTTGGACTATGTGTGTTTTTAAAGTATTTCTTAGTTGAGATATGGGTTTATGTATAACAATTGACGCAGTGACACAAGTGTAAATGCGAACCTTTAGACGAAAAAGTAAAGTCTAAATCGTGGAATCGGAGCTCCAAAGACCACCCGAGATGAATCGTAAATATGGACTTTTTAAATTTCGAATTCGATTTTCGGTTCAGTTAAAGATTTGTTTAAAAAAAATAATTTATACAATATTTTTAACAATTTTTTTTTTATTAAATTTATATAATATTTTTTATATTATTTTAAGTGGGAATTGAACTCACAATTATTGCGTTTAGTGTTTAAATATTTAATTTGAAATAAGTTATAGAAGGTATTCTATCATTCATTTACAATGTTTATTGTCATTTCATCCTATTACCTCTACTAGAGGCAAGCTACGGAGCAGTATAAGTACGCAAAGAACTAGTGCTCCACCCACACAATTAAATAAAAATCCCTACTATATTGTGCATATATTTAGAGGATATATGATGAAACTAAATAGCCGCCATCTCAATAAGCCCCAAAGCAACGAAAGCTTCACATATATTAGCATTCTATATAAATCCCTAAATTACAAATTTCTAAATATTATTATTAACATTTTACCCCAAATCAGATATCACTTACCTCCAGTAGCAGCCGGTTGTGCGGTCGCATTGGCTCCAAATGCGGGGGGAGCCCCAAACGCACTGGTGCCTGTATTTAGCTTGAAGCCACCGAACGGAGATGTAGTGTTTGTGTTTAACGAACCTGAACAAGGTTGAAATTGTATTTTATATATGGAAAAAAATAAGAATTCTTTACGAAATTTTAAATATTTTTTTAGCTTCACGCTGTATCCCGCATATAATAGGATAGGTAGAGGGAACCTAGGAACCTAGCATTAAGACAGACGACACGTTCCTCATTCAGACACAAGGGAACAAGTTTCCAAATTTTCGCCGAATTCTGGAGGTATTGTGTGTAGAGTGGCGGAACTCAATATCGCACTTTCACCTCTTCACCAAAGCAAGAAAATGAAAATATTAAATATTTCATGATCCCGAGTGGGAATGAAATGAAAGTACTTTGACAAAAGGAAGGAATTAAAAAAAAAACCAAGCTTAATAATTCATTTGAATTTATAGGGTTTTTTGAAATGATTTAATACAAATTGAGAATAAATCGATCTATTGTAACTCATATCATATACATAAATAAAAAGGTACTTCTTGTATTGGTTTCAATTCACTATACTTTTTGTAACGTTTTCAAAGTTTTATAGGAAAAAAAATCTTATTAAGAAAAAATACAAAAAAAATCGTAGCAGGCTTTGAACCCCCGCCTCTTGGGGACCGTCCATATGGATTAGTTGTTAGAGCGTCGCGGGTTCAATCTTTCCGCTTTGTTCAAATGTTACACAAAACACAATAACAGCTGAACATCTGCTTTGTGTTACTACTAGAGTGAGAAATAAAAATAGTCAGTAGTAGTAGCATTTACAGTCAGAGGCTGTGCCGCTGCACCATTGCGGCCTCAAATACTAGAAATACATATTAGAATATGATTTCTGAAAAAAAAAGCTTATTCATTAAGCTTTTAAAATAAACAAAAATAAGAAAGCTTACCAAAGCCAGTATTAGTAGAAGTAAATGTCTGTTTCTGAAACATTTTGAGAATGAATGCAGTTCTTCTTTCTTAATATTAATTATATTTCAAATCACCATAGTGTAACCTGAAAAGAAAAAAAAATGTTTGGCATATTTTCATGTCCTTGCAATCATACAAATATTTATGACCGCTGAATAAATATTTGAAAATAATAAATATTTCAAATAGTGGGGAACGGAGTGTCTCAAAAGTAGTTTCCCTCTGCCTGCCCTGTTGTGAGCGGGATACGGCATGAAGCTGATTTCAAATATTTATTTAGAGGGGTAGGGAGAGGAATCCTAGTGATAAGATTAACATTCCATTTACAAATGCCGCGCTTTGTCTTGTTATCAAATATGTTACAAATATAACAATATCAAAAATACTATAAATACATATATACATAATACAGAAAGCACATATCGCAATTACTTCATCTATTGCACCATATATATGACGTCATACGTCACGACGGAGGTAGATGGTTCGATTCCATACAACTGTAGATAAATGTATGTATAGTAAACAATAAATGATAATTTCATTTAAGTTTAACGCTGTATCTCGCATATAGAGGGGTAGTCAGACGAAACCTAGGGTTAAGACACTCCTAGACCTAGGGTTCACCCACCACACAATTTTCAAGACGCAATGTCTTGTCTTTCGTCGTCGAATCGTTGCAATCTGGAGAGTGGGAAGTCAATGCTGCACAAAAAAAGGAAAATAACTGATTACCCTGAGTGAAAAGAAAACTATTATTGAAAGCATTGATCACTGTAATAAAACCCAAAACAAGGATATTTAAAATTTATGTCCATTTATCTGTGTACAGCAATTTAAATGTATTTGTAATTGGTGGGCTAAAAAGTAAATATTTAGTGTTTGTTTTATTTCAAACTAGTTTTAAATGTCTTTAAAATGATAATAATATTATGAGACCACGAAATTACTTCAAAATAGTCAATAAATGTGTAGTAGGATCAGGCGAGGCTGGGAGTGGGTGTCTACTACATAATATAACTTAACTTGATGCTTTATTCCTAGCGGTGTAGTCAGAGAGAAAGGAGCGCCAAACGCTACGGTACTTTTTACGGTTTTTGTCTACATAATATACCTACAATATAAAAAGCCTGTCGCACTTTATTTACATATTGCACAACATATATGACCTCATGGGTTACGACGGAGGTAGCTGGTTCAAATTACATAATCTATTAATTATTGATAGTTGTTGTAAAATCATAAATGGTTGGTATCTGTACTAGGGAGATTAATAAAAATAATGATTTGATAAATTATTGTATGTTAAATACTTTCAATGTTTATATGTTATTTGACAAAGGCTTTGCTCCATTTATATTTTTATTTCTTCGCTCTGGTGTTGAGGCAAAGTACTGTGTTGAGTTTTGCCACTCAACATGCAATGCCTCCTGAATTTGGTGAAAAATGACGGACGGAGTGTCTTAATACTAGGTTCCCTCTGCCAACCCTACTGTGTGCAAGACACAAAATGAAGCTGATATATATAAATAAAAACCATTAAATTAGTGTATTTAACCAAACATACTGTTTAGCTTTTTATTAGTATAGATGCATTGATAATCAAATATTTTCCTACTATAATATAACAAACAACATTATGACAAATTTGAAGTGCATTTATTATTTACTTTATAATTAAGTGCCACTTAAGTAGATTAAATGCAACACATAAAATATTTCAGCTTCATGTTGTATCATACACATAGTGGGGTAGGCAACCTTGGAATCAAATGTTAAGACACACTGTTCACTTTAAAACATTTCATTGCATGTTGAGAGGTAGAACTCAATGCCACATTTTGCCTCATCCCAGAAGATAATGAATGGAAAATCAAATCATAACTATCATGCTTACATTTGCACTCTTGTAACCCTACACCTCTGCCTCAGTACAAAATAATAATATATGTAAATATATTTAGTGTATATATTAATTATAACAAAATATAGTGTATATATTAATTATAACAAATAGTGTATATATAGTAAATATTAGGTATTATACATGCAAGTCCTGGAAATTAAGAATTTATATCTAATAAAATCCTATATCTAAGAATATCCTATCTGGAAACGAAGTATCGCAGTAAATGAGCAGTTATTATTTTTGAAAAAATATACATTGTAGTACAGTGATGAAGCATCTATAAATGTGACAGTAGTAGTTTAATTCAAACTTGAGGGTATGAATTATTTTCATATACTTCTTGTAGTAACAAGACAAAGCTTGGCAAAGTGGGATAAAGCAAAAACATTTAAAACATATGCAAAAATACAATACTGACTGATTATATGTATAAATAGTCTTAAGGACATACCACAGGATTTAACTACGTCACAAGCGCCCCATTGCGTCACGATTTATAAAACAAGAGTAATTTAGTAAATAATTGTATATATTTTTGTAAGAATACTAGCTTTTTGTAATATACATATGATAACACGAAAAGAATAAGTTTGTGAGAGGAATTATTTTGTAAAAAAGCTAGTGTAGATTTCGTAAAATCATTTAAATTATATATTTTTGTTAATTTGAGGGTAATTTCATTTATCTATTACATGGAGTTTCTGCTATAAAGAAATGTACAAAAAAAAATACCATCAATACTATGATTTTGAAAAATATCCAAATATACTTAAAAATTTTGAAGCATTGACAAAATTATAATATAGTGACGTATTGCCCAAACAAATTTAAAATTACCCTGCCAAAACAAAGTTTAGCATACTGCATACACGACAACAATACAGTGTATGTTATTTTTGTTAATGATTCACTAGCTTATTAAAAATAGCGTTTAAATTCTTATTATTTTGTAAAATAGCGGCATATTCGTAAAAGCGTTATAGGTTAAATTAACGTTTGTTTAAAGTATTAATACCAATACGTAAGCAGAAATAACTTACCAAGTAATTATAGTAAGCTAATATTCACTCTTTAAGCTTAAAATAAGCACTTATTTCAAATTAAAATTGTAATTATTATTATATTTAAACCAAACACTTAACGAACGAAACAAGTTTCAACAAATCACAAAATGTGAAATGAAACAGAATATAACATTGCTGCATTATAAATCTACCACAGATAAAATAAACTCCAAGAACTCTGATGTTTCGTTAATGTTAATTTTTTTACGATATCGATTATGAAGATTATTGTATTAATCAATCAAATAAATAGTTAATTAAAAAAATATAAGTAAAATGAATACAAATTTTATTATTAATTTATGTATTTTATTCTATATATGCCAATCAACACAAAAAAATACAAAAACATTTTATATATTAAAAATCGTTCTCAATTCATACTTATTGATTTTACGAGTTCGATAGTAATAAAAGGAAAATTTATAGTCTGAAAATATTAAATTAAAATAGTTTTAAATTTCTTTTTAAACTACAAGTACAATGCTTTTGTATGGGATATCTTTTATAATGTGTAAGAATTGTGAAATAGCAGTATTTTTGAGTATTAAATAAAATACTATCGGTATACTTGGAAGATATATAGATATTAAAACCTAAAGATACTTTCAAGATTATAACTTGACACAGGCTTAGTTCATAAATAATATAAAAGTATTTCTATTGCAGATGCTGTACGATTAACCTTAAGTGTAGGGATAAAAATAGAAGGACTTATTGATTTAGGACCCAAGTGGAGCTATGAATATAAAGTGTTACCTATTGCCTATTCTGAAATAATTTCCAAACCTAATATTAGCGATAACCACTCACATATTTCAAACGTAAGGAAAGACAATGAAAATGATATTGATGTAAAAGAAATAAATAACGAATCCCTAGAAATTATTATGGATAATTTTCAAAATGAACACAGATTAATAAATAATAATCAAACACTACTTAGTAACGAAAATTTTGAAACTACTAATGATTTAGAAAATGATACTTCTAACTCTACTGAGTTTACTCGAAATAATATCGGAGATGGTACTCAAATAGATTCTGAAAATGATGAAAAATATAGCAAGCAATTAAGAAAAAAGGTAAATCAAGGAAAACATAAAATTCAAAAGCTTCCAAATAGACAAAAAACAAATATAAAATATAAAAGAAAAGTCAAAGATGATATAAAAATACACAGTTTCAATAATCACATTTCTAAGCAATCACTAAAAGTATTTAACAATTGGAAGAAAAATACAGACAGTTTAAATACTAAAAACAAAATCGACATGTTACAAGACAGTTTTATCGATAAACTTAGTGGTTTCCTGAAACAAAATGAAAATTATGTTTTAAGAACTAAATTAGCGCCACAAAAAGTTGTTGTAAATTTAATGGACACTGCATACAAGATGATGCAAAGATGCATAAACTATTTAGCAAAAGACGAAGACGTAGTACGAAATTTGAACATACGCAAACTTTACAAGGAATTGAACAGACAAAATGTAATAGAAAACATACACGCATGTAAAATATTAGGCGCTTGTCGCACTAACAATGGCTATACAGATTTTATTATGAACGTGTTAACAACTATACTTCAGACTAGCGATACAAAAATCCAACAGGCGTCTAATGCACTTACAGAGGTTGTAAAATCGAATGACTTCTCAAATATACTCGATACTGAAGCCGAGAGGAAAATAAACGAGTCGATAAATTCAATAGAACTTTTAAATCCCTTTTCAACACGCGCTATGTTATTAATATTTAGAAATGTGTTACTAAATAGAAATAAACCTATATTTATAATGAATAGTTTAGATAGAAGTGTAGCTCAAAGAACGGAGGCGTTACATAATTTAATGGATTTATTAAATAAACACATGAAGTCAATAGAAAATAAAAAGGAATGGCGGGACATTGAAAAGCAGGTGATGGCATGGAAAAATAAAGACAAGAACAACATTCAAGATGCAATGGAGAGAATAATTAAACAATTAAAACATGTATTAGAGGAGCTCAGTCGTGAGGTTAAGCAGAAAATAAGTGATTATATAAAAATTCTTCGCACTAAATTAAAAATGTAATATTAACAAAAAATATTTTTTTTCGCTTCACGCTGTATTCCGCATATCATAGTAGACGGAACTCAACGCCACGTCGTGTCTTATGACCAGAGCGAGGAAATGAAAATAATTCGTTCCACCTCATGGGAATCAAATTCAAAATCGTTGGCCTCTAAAGTAGTAAGTATTATAAATAATAAAAAAATTCTTAAGCTTCTTAATTTAAAGAAGATAGAATTGAAATAAAACAATAAAATAGAAATAATAAAGAATTTTATTTTTAAAATAATAAAGTTCATGACACTGAGCATTGATAAGTAATTGTCATCATCATACTTCTTTTATACAATGTTTGTTACATTCATTGATTCTTATAATACGGATATTTTTTACTTTTTTATATTTATATATCGCTTTATGCTGTATCTCGCACATAGCAGGGTAGACAGAGGGAACCTGGTGCGAAGACACTCCGTAGTCCGTACCTCATTTTCCGCCGAGTATTAGAGGTCACATTGTGACTGTAAGCTATGACTGGCCGATTATCTACGAGCGGCCCACTCGCGGTTTCGCCTGGATACCACCTATAATATTGTATATTCTATATTCTATTTAATCCAGAGGATGTCCTGACT
>FAPJ01004969.1:5327-15346 GCA_001485985.1 Heliconius ethilla aerotome | reverse complement strand
ATAAAAAATGGACTTTGTTACTGTTGTCTCCCTGACTATAACATTTTGTATGTTTATAAGTAAACTAGCATTTAAATAAGATTTTTAATAAAGAATATTGTCACCGATTCTTACTTTATTTTTTATTTCATGCCAAAACTTTGCTACTTTTACTACGCTGCTTTTGTAGCTATAAATTTCATATTGTATAATATGATGGACGATACTTAGAGATATTAAAAAAAAATTGTGTAATGTCAAGACATTCTGTTCCCCATGAGACGCTCGATTTTTGAGGCATTGTGTGTTGAGTGGCGGAATTCAATGTGAAAATCTTTTTACAAGATAGATTTTTAGAAGAAGTAATAAAGATATTAAATAATTCAGTGGGAATCGAGCCCACAATCGTCGCTTGCGCCACTGCTCCACAATGGCCTCCAAATAATTTAAATTTAGGTAATGGTAGCCAACTTGTTTTTAATATCATGTCCATTTAGATTTTTGCATTTTTAGTATTATTTTACGTTATTTAGGTTAATGTAGGTCGGTTAAATTTTTTTACTTATATATTCTATTTTTAAGTAATTTTTTAAACGTTTTATTTGTTTATTTACCAAATTTTTGTGCCAAAATGCGAGAAATAGTTCACATTCAAGTTGGGAGATGCGGCAATCAAATAGGAGCGAAGGTAATTTTATAAGTTTTTTTAGTAGTCGCCCTTTTAGTAGTTTAATGTTTTATTAGCTATCCCGCACATAGTAGAGTAGGCAGAGAGAACCTGAGACCCTAGTGTTAAGACACTCTGTTACCATTAAGATACGTCCGTTCCCTACTCTCAGCCGAATTCTGGAGGCATTGCGTGTTAATTGGCGGAATTCAAAGTCGCGCTTTGCCTCGTTAAAGCTAGTCAAAGCTAGGAAAAGCACAATTTTTACTGCCTACTTCGTAAATCCAAATGTAATTTTTAGTTTTTCCATTACTAGAAGTGTTCTAGGTACTTAAATTTGATAGTTTGCACTTAAAATTTATAATTAAAGATATTAATTAATTTATCTATAATTTTCATATACACATATACTTTAGTACATACATAAGTACCTCGAATAAAAATTCTCTTTCTATAGTTCTGGGAAGTAATATCCGATGAACATGGAATAGATCCCAACGGTTGCTACTCAGGGGACTCGGATTTACAACTTGAACGTATTAACGTCTATTATAACGAAGCTGCCTGTAAAAAATACGTGCCACGAGCTGTTCTCGTCGATCTTGAACCTAGTACCATGGACAGTATTCGGTCTGGACCATACGGGACTATATTTAGACCAGATAATATTGTATTCGGTGGTAGTGGCGCTGGGAATAATTGGGCTAAAGGCCATTATACTGAAGGGGCTGACATACTTGAGTCCATATTAGATGTAGTCCGGAAAGAAGCTGAAGGTTGCGACTGTCTCCAAGGTTTCCAAGTCGTACATTCCATTGGTGGTGGCACTGGCTCTGGATTAGGAACACTAGTTTTAGCAAATTTAAAAGAAGAATATACTGATAGAATTGTACTAACCTTCTCAATAGTTCCTAGCCCCAAAGTATCCGATACTGTCGTCGAGCCCTACAACGCTACACTATCCCTAAACCAATTGATAGAAAATTCGGACGAAACATTCTGTATAGACAACGAAGCCCTATATGATATTTGCTTTAGAACGCTACGTCTAAAAACGCCAACGTATGGCGACCTCAACCACTTGGTATCAGCTACCATGTCTGGAATAACCACTTGTTTACGCTTTCCAGGACAATTAAACGCAGATTTAAGGAAATTAGCGGTGAACATGGTACCGTTTCCTCGTCTCCACTTTTTCATGCCAGGATTCGCCCCACTCACCGCTCGGGGTAGTCAAAAATACCGAGCTTTGACCGTACCAGAGCTAACACTGCAAATGTTCGACGCCAAGAACATGATGGCAGCCTGCGATCCGAGACAAGGCAAATACTTGACTGTAGCTGCTGTCTTTAGAGGACGCATGTCTGTTAAGGAAGTTGACGAACAAATGCTCAACATCCAGAGTAAAAACAAGGATTATTTCGTTAAATGGATACCTAGCAACGTTAAAACTGCTGTATGTGATATACCACCACGTGGTATCAAAATGTCTGCCACATTTATAGGCAACACTACGGCAATACAAGAATTATTTAAGAGGATTTCTGAGCAATTTGCTTCAATGTTCAGGAGAAAGGCCTTCGTACATTGGTACACTGGGGAAGGTATGGAAGAAGCGGACTTTATAGAGGCCGATAGTAATTTAAGCGATCTGATAGCTGAATATCAGCAATATCAAGACGCTACGGTCGAGGATCAGGATTTCGAAGAAGATGAGGATACAAATGAAAGTGATGAATGATATTTTTTAAAAATATTTTGTGTGATTTCTTATTATTTATGTATTTGTTTTTTAAGTATTAAAATTGATTGCTTATTTATTTAAATAAAAATAATATTTTTATATGGGTATCGGCCATTAAATTAATACTTAACTAATATAGCAAAAATATAATTTAAAAATGCTGTATTTTTTGTATAAATAGTGAAACGTGAATGTATCAGTACCTGGTTATTACAGTATTGTATTGAAAACCTAATCATACTTTGTAAACAAACTATTTTAACTTCCCTACTCTCCCTGATATTACTCAAATACAGTTACTCAAATTCAGGCAAGACCTAAGTAACAGGACACGGCGTTTTCTGGGTGTAGATTAACCTGAATGCAGCGTTAAGTTATTTAATTTAAATGTAATTTAAACATTAAAATTGCAAAACTAAAACGAAAAATACACGATTTATTTAACAATTTATTGTATTTAATACTCGATACATCAATTTTCTCTTTTGTACATATTATGTCTAAGTACCAAATAATTTAATTGTTTTTTTCGTATTTCTCAATATTCAATATTACTGTAGAAGCAACAATTTCCCTACAAACATTAGAAATATTTTAATAAGTATTTAAAATTATTGAAAAATCAACAACTTTCACAAAATATCAACAGATTATATAAACCACTCAAACTATATGCTGTTTTAATTTTATTATCTGTATTACATTTGTCAATTTGTGAAAAGTAAATTTTAAAGCATTTTATTAATTTAAAAATTGACATTGTATTCATTTGTTAAAAATTAGAATACATGTTTTGACACTTTGATTCATACCAAAGATTTCACTTAAAATAATGAAAATAAGAGTCAGTCACGATTTGTAATTAAATAAATATATAAAAAGAGATCATTAGACAAATGTAATACAGTTTCTTAGTAATATTTCAAAACATTCGTTTTTAATATGAAAAACATTTAACGCAATAACATTTGCATGCTACATAAAAAAGGACAATTGCCAAAATCTTTTAGTAATATTTATATTTCGTAACAAGATGTGCCCTCAAAAATTACTCATTTTATATAAAAACAAACATTAAGTAATAATCATATTACCATTTTCGTTTATAATACAAATTTACTTTGTTTAATCTCAATATTTTTTAAATTCCAAACAAATCTTTATTTTCATTACTGACATTTCTGAGGGCTCATTAAATGAAAAAAAGTTATGACAATTAAAAAACCTACAAAGGGATAGAGGACACTATCATTAAAAAAAAATAATATCATTAATCTTTATATACATATTTACATCTTAATTTTATCCTCACAGATTAGTTACGCAAGAATTCTCAATTGTTTATTATAATTAGTTATAAAATGAGAACAAACAATTGTTATTTAAAAAAAATAGACAATTTTCCTACAATTTCTTAGTAACATAAAGAAAATTTAGAATAATAGGAAAATCTATTTATAACTAGCGGACGACTCAACTTTATACAGTTAGAATTGAACTCAAAAAAAATTAAATTAAAAAGTGTTTTTTTTTCAAATTACCACAAAAGTCACGTTTCTTCATACAAACTATATAACCACTCAACGATACACAGTTCCAAATAGAACAGAACATAGCAAAACATGAAGTATATCACAAAAGATGAAAACTCTTGGGTATAACCAAGTAATGTCCTGGTGTTCTGCCCACAGAACTGCGGTCCTAGCCTCAGCTAGCCCGACACAGGCTCTAATTTCACACCATCTGCTTTAATTTCCTGCTTCTGACACCATTCTACAAAATCATCTATGAGGACTGGCCAAGCACCCTCTGCATCATAGTTACTCATGCCATCATCGATTTGAGTGGCAAAGTCTAAAAGGAGGTTCCATGTATCTTTTGGTATGGATCTTTTGTGGTGTTCCTGTAATATTGGTAAAATATTGGTAAAAATAAATTTCTGGGCTGGGCACTGGATTATTATGGGGTGGACCAGGGCCCCTCTATACCTACGCTCTTGGTAAAACAGTGTGTGATTGTAAATGAAATGATTGTGGGTATGAATCAGGGCAATGATTGTATTTAGATGATTATTATTTCTTTGCTATGGTAGTCAAAGTGGGATGTTGAGTTCTGGCACTGAATAAAAGAACAAATTATGTAGCTGCTCATATTTTTGTGATGAATGCTATAATTTTTTAGTTTTAAGGTTTTCATCTATAACAGGCAAGTCATGGTGCAGGTGCATAAGCATATGCCTGTAAACACAACAGGTTGTGGGTTCAATTTGACCAGTGTCAAAGCAAGCAATTGCAGTGATGTCTAACTTCTAACTAACATTCTGATTATATAATTATAATACACTTCAAATAATATTTTCTCAATGCAAAATCAGATTTGTTGTGAAAGGCAGTTTAGGTACCTTCATCAAAAGGAATAGCTATAACAGCTTTTTCAGTAAAAAATAATAAAAAATATTGATATTACATATTGACTAACAAAAATTAACTTGAGCATGATCAGAACCTGAAGAGCAATGTAAATATGAGGTGATTTATATTGGACCAAGACCATATTGAGAGCAAAAGTAAATATATCTTATGTACTATTATGTTCTATATTTCTTTTGTTCTATACTTTGATGTGATACTCATTTTCTTATAAGAAGTGTTGTTAATTATATAAATATTAACACTTACTGTAAGGAATTTGCACCAAACATCAAGAAATTTAAATCTCCCACGTAACACTATATTCCAATATGCTACCGCCATATCAAGTTCTAAGCCCTTTTGTCCAGGGTTTTTAGCATAATTAAATGTGAATTGATAAAAATCTTTAAACTTATTAGGATCTTTTATCTCCATTTCTAATGTTGGTAATTTTGTTTTTAATTTATCTATACTGTCAACTCCAAGCTCTATGAGACCACATACAAATTCCTCTTTCGTGAATTCACATTGTACCGCTGCTTTGCATTTCCACGCAATTATGAGAACTAATATAGATTCGGGACTTAAATTTAGGTCTTCTAAAAATTTCATTACACCATCTACAGTTATTTTGTCGTTCTCCTGTTGATCTCTATATTTATTGAATAACTGTTCTACTTTTTTTCTATCTACAGATGCTTTGACTGAATCCTTGTAGTATGCATCAGGGTTCTGAAAATAATTGTCACTGGCCATGTCCAGTTTCCAGTCGTTTTGTGAGAGACAGTATATGGCAGTGCTCTCGCTAGTTTGAGTGAATGCTACGAATTTCTTCACTTTTTCTTTCTGTGATGATTTTAATTTATTCTGAAAAGAAAACGCAATAATGTTATAACCTTTCAGCTTTTAGCTGTCAAATTTATTTTGATATTCTTATTAGATTAGATATATTAAAAATTTCCAAAAATTTTGTCTGTGTGTTAGGATAGCACTTAATACTAACCATTTTGATGATTTGTTTGTTATTTCATATAATGACTTTCACTAAATTCACTGTTGTTTCGACATCGGAGCTAAAAATGAAAACCAACAATCAGAGACAATTTTTATTTTTTTGTAGTCAGCGTTATTATTGAGCATAGGATTTGCAAGATTCTTCCTTATAATCAGTTGACAACATGATAATTTTATTTCCTAAATAACTACTTTAAATATGTGTTAATCATTGATTTTGTCTCATATACATTTTTTTGTTTTATTAATATAATCAGTTTTATTATGGTAATGCATTTTTAATAACAGCTGATTGTCAAATTCATTATTTGCTTAATTTTGTTGACATTGACAAGTGTCAATATTTATACTCGAAAATATTCAATTTTATCATAGTTTCAAATATACAATCTTATTTTTAAAGGTGAATTTTATTAAGAATGCACTATTAAATATTTCTATTTAACAAAATGTGGAAATTTACACTTAGACTTAATGCTTTACCTAAACATAACCTCTGTTGTACATATAAAACAATCGTTCCAAGAGTAAGATTCGCTCCAAGTCCTACTGGATATTTGCATTTAGGTGGATTAAGAACAGCTCTATATAATTACTTATTCACGAAGTCTCGTAATGGTGTATTTATTCTTCGAATCGAAGATACAGATCAGACTCGTAAAGTTGAAGGTTCTGTAGATGCTTTAATAAATGCTTTAGAATGGGTGGGTATTGAATATGATGAAGGTCCAGGAAGAGGTCAATATGGACCATATGTACAGAGCGAGCGATTGAATATATATCAGTAAGTATTTAAGTAAGAACATATCTATATATATAAAAGGACTTGTCCTCACTGACTGAGGTAAGACGCGCGCATAGCCGTAACCGCTGTGCGTAGAAACGTGGAATTTGGACAGATGGTTAATTTTGTAATCTGGACTTGAAATTTAGACCTTTAAAAATATTTCATTGAACACATGTTTCATGGGTTATTACAATTCACCCCTAAATACGCAAGCGAAGCTGCGCGCGTCCGCTAGTATTATTATACGTCGTCTGAGAAAGTGTCTTGTCTTTCCTAGGTATGGAGTAATCGTTTTAAATTGTTACTGTTCCTGTGCGTGATGTTTAGGCTTCTTTTTTCGCTAAGACATTTGTTTCGTTCATTCGCGTTCATTCATTCATCGTTCATTTAAAACATTTAAGAAATAACAAACACTTCTCTTGGTTAACTCTGCTTACAACTATATGTATACAAATCTATAATAATATTGTGAGGCAAATGAGTTGGCTTGGTTAGATATACTAATCTCAGGAACTACTGGTTAGAATCGATTAAAAAACGTATTAGTTAGTCCCTCTTTTTCAAGGAAGGCTGTATGGCATGACTAATATTAATGATTTCGAGGAAGCATTGTACTTGATACCAGTGTTACTTCGTCATACATATGTCCTGTGCCACAGGAATGTGTCTCGTGTCATACATATCTCCTGTGTCATAGGCAGAGGTGCAGGTGAAAGCTTGTCTTAAAATATAGAATATAAATATACAAAAAAAGATAAAAGTTATTGTAAATCATACCGGTTTTGTTTATTTTTGCCTAAATAAAACAAAAATATTTTTATCTTCACATGGACATAGTAGATAATGTAGAAATCTAGTATTAAATTTGTTCCTATTAAGAAACTTCCGTTCCTCACTTTCCGCCAACGCCAACCAACTTTCCGACTTCACCTAGTCACTAGAGCAAGGAAATGAAAATATTGAATATTTCATATATACTTGAAGGTTAATACATTTATAATAATCAATAGGTAAATGAAAAGCCTATAGTATATAAGTAGTTGTCAAATAAGGCAACATTATATCCAGGGAATTCCCATAGATTTATTTGTGTTTGATTGTTGATAAGTTGATAAGAGACCTCAGTGGCGCAGTGGGTGCAGCAGGATAGTTGTGGGTTCGACCTAATAGTTCGGCCTCGACAGACAAGTTTAGCGTTAAGTTCCACCACAACAACTTAATATGAAGTGTCTCAAAAATTAAACGGTACGTGGTAAACGGAGTGTCTTTTCACTACGTTCCCTCTTTCTATCCTGTCATATAGGAGGATACCCCATGATACTTCTAATATAATATATATCTGAGTAATTTCATTTAAAACATATAATAATAATCTTTAAAAATTTTAACCAAGTTATTAGCAAAACTGTTCAAGACGAATGTCTCTTAACAATTATAAGGCGCTCAATATTAATAAAAGTTTTTTTTAATCGAAATTGTAATTTATTTTTAGGGAAAGAGATTATTGTTTTTACTATTCATTCAATTTCGTTTAGGAATAGCAAAATTAATAATTTATAATGCAGAAAATTGAATTAAATATACTACTATTAATATTAATAAACCTTCTCACTAAAAAATTGGGTCACTAAATAAGTAGATTTTTTAAGCTTCCCGCTTTGTCCCGGACTTAGCGGGGTAGGTAGAGGGAACATGGAAACCTATGTTAAGACACTTTGCTTCCTACATTCCGTCTTATATTGGAGGCATTGCCTGTTGACTGGCGGTACTCAACGCCGCTATTAATTACGCTTATCATTTTATATTTGATATCAATACATTCCTTTTTAATTTAATCATCTTATCTATCTCTATATATATATAAAATCGAAAGGTCACTCACTCCTCACAAAATCTCTGAAAGTAATAGTGAAAGTAATACCGAAAGGGTGCTATTAATTATTATAAAACTACAACGAATAATGAATACGAATCTACATCGATGTTCACGTTGCAATTCCATCACAGACGCTTTTATAAATTTAATTAGAAAATTTTAATTGCATGAGAATTTTGAAAGATTAACATTCTGGTCCAATGTGTGGTGCGGAATATCTTAATAGTAATAGTATAGATAAAATCTTTATAGTAATAGTATATATAGTAGTCAGTTCAGTAGAATTAAAATTTTCCAACTATAATTTTAAATTAAATTTACAAGGACTCTTATCTACCTTTAAGTGCCTAATATATACAGTTATCATACTTCACAAATTCTCACCTAATCTATTACATTATAAACATTTCTAATTTTATTTTATTTTCGAATTTTAATTAGTTTGTTTTAACCAAAATAACCGTAACTAACAACTATAATAACTATTACTAACAATTAACAAAGAGAAGATCACAGATAATCCACAGAGAGAGAGAGAGAGAGAGAGATATATATATATATATAATTAACAACATTGCCATACTTTAAATAAATCTCTTAATAAGAATTAAGTAATCAAAGTAAAAGACTGACAATAAAACGATTAACCGAGCATAAATAAAAGCAGTATTATCCTTCCGACGCAAACAATCTTTTTTGTGGAGATAGACAAGAGAATCTGGAAATAAATGTAAAATAAATTAAATTTAAATAGTTAAATATAAAATTTCTATCAATTCAGCGTTAAGAATACATAAGTTCAGAGCAACTTCTAATAAGCGACTGATAAAGGTGCGTTGGTTACGGGGGTTTATATAGGGGTTGCATAGTGCAACCCGTTAGTACTGAAAGGAGTCAATTTTACTCACTTACGTTCATACCACAATATTTTCAAAAGTAGTGATTGGATTAAAATGATAAATATGTTAATTTTAATTTAAAACAATAGGCTTTAATAAAAAAAACATTTTATATACTTTTATAAAATTTTTGAACTAAAAACACACTTTGTCTGTTTTTTGTCTGTTTTATAAATAGGCATAATAAATAAAACAAAAATAAGCCTGAGCCTCTCGGGTAAAGATTGCTGCTGTTCTAAAGATTGCCACGTATCACGATCCGGGGCCATATGCATCCATTTTGACACAGCTATTTTATTAATATCATCAAGTATAAATCAAAATGTCACCTCTTATCCCATTTCCACTTCTCCCATATCTTGGAAGTATCTGGTGTCAGGGACGTTAAAGCAGCGAGCGGCCCTCATGTCGTCACGCTGCACCTTCAGAACCAATAGGGCACCAAACATGTCTGAAAATCAGTTGTAAAGATAATTTTTTTATAAAGATATGACATTTTTAAAATATAATAAATATACTAAATATTTAATTTATTCTAGTATATTATAGGAGCATTGTGAACATAGTAATATGTCACTTCAATAACTGTATTCTATACCTTTCAAAAAAAGTAACAGTAAGCTCGCGTGGGGTTCGAATCCA
>FAPJ01004962.1:2645-13134 GCA_001485985.1 Heliconius ethilla aerotome | reverse complement strand
GGTTTTACAGTCCCACTTTATGCCCCTGGGCCACGACTGGCCTGTTCTTTCTAACTTCTAATCTTTATTTTATATCCATAAATATAAAAGTACAATAAAATTGATAACAAAAAAATGATAAGACTTTATAACTAAAACAACGATCTCTTCCACTTCTAAGGTAGCCATGGGAAATAGAGGGGAGGAAGAGAGTTGGGGGTGAATAATAATCACTCACTGTTCCTGTTCCAACAGTCGACTGCTGTACAATGAGGATGCTGCACCATATCTGTCAGGGCTGTCAATCGTCCACTCGTTGCAGAACGCCCGTCTCTCACGAATACCGAATGAGTTACTTCCGTGCCACACCGCTTTGTTTGGCCTAGGATATAAATAGTTTTATAGAAACTTTTGGTCTGGCATTATATAAATTTGTATTATGGTGTATAGAATATATAAGAAAATATTTTATTAAGTTAAATTACGGAAAAAATAAAAAATGTTGCGAATTTATATGGAGAATACATATGGAGAATATACATCTTTTATTTATTGTGTAAGCCTATTCTTTGAATATAATAAATAATGGTTACGAGTGAATCCTGTTTTATTCGAACTCTCGAAGAAAGAATATTTGCCTATTGTGGCGGGTAGTTGTCTAACGTAAGAAATGCTTCGAAGAAGAGCGAGGAGTCTTTCTCTTCATCTGACAAGTATGCCTGATGAAGAAAAAGACTCCTCATAAAGATTATGGTCGTATAAAAAAATATTAATTTAACTAATAAATTATTGCATAATTATTGCAGCAATGTAAAAGATTAAATACTAATCATCATCATTATAAAATATTGTCAAGTTTTATACTCTAAAACTATAAAGTACAATTTCTCTTAGTTTCATGAAATAACATAATGAAAATGTAATGACGAAAACAAAATTATTTATTTCCCCTAATGAAAATCGAACCTAAAATCGTCGCCTTCAAAGAAAATCGCCCCACCACCCCTCTTATAAATAAATATTGTTTATGGAAAAAGTCTAAACAACTTACCAAGTAGGGTCAGTCAGTACATTTTTCCCATTAAAACTATAAATACTTGCTGAAGACAGTAGCGGTGAACCAGACCCGTTGAACATGGACGACCACGACTCGAATAAAACTGTACCGTGTAAATTAACTACAGGTACATTTCTGGTCCTCTCCTGCTGCACTATCGATCTTAGATCGTCTATCCTGAAATTAAAGGAAATATTTTTGAATTGTAAAATGTTTTATATAAGCTTTATAATTATAAATTATTAGATTTTTCAAGATATAAATTGTAGATACTTCATTTTAAACTAATAACTTAATAGCGAATAATTAATAAGTATATGAAGTTGTATGTCCGTTTATATGTGAGAGAAATCCAACAAGGCCAAACTGTTTTACATTTTTACTCCATCATCAGATCGATGGCGACAGGTACAGCTCAGGCACCACCGACCTTGATTTGGCCGATTCAATAAAAGCGTATTATTTTGCACAAACATAAAGTCAAGGGCGTACGTAAAATATTTTTTAGAGCCGAATTTAAAAAATACGTAGTGATTCCTAAAAAAAATAAATGTAAACGTTGTCTAAAGATTCTTTTCAGGGCTGACATAACCAATTTCATCAATATATCTACACCCAGTGTTACTGTTACCGTTTGGCTTCACATTCGTGTGTTTGTTATTCAAGGCGAAGCGCTATTTTCAATAGTGCAGATCTGAGAGTATTTTATATTAGCCAGCACTCAGTTACGATCACGCTTACCAAAAATATAAAATATGTAACTGATTTTTCTGTATTTATTTTTATTAATAAAGATTTTTTTTTCGCTTATAGCAGGATGGACAGAGAGATTTACTATTAAGACACTCTTTCCCAGGCGTCACTCAGTTTAGGAAACATTGCGTATTGAGTAGTGGAACTCAAGCTGCGCTTTGTCTTGTTGCCAGAGCAAATAAATTAAAGATTGATTCTCCGAGTGGGATCCGAAACCAGAACCGTCGCGCTTCCAATCGAACATTCTACCAAGAACTTTATAAGGGAAAAGTATTTTTTCTACATAATAAAAAAATATTTGTATGAACTCGACTGACCACATTCAACCATAGTTTGCAGTGAGGGTCTTTTCATCGGTGCCACATTGACATCAAATGAAACCAAAAAAAATATTAAACATTTTACCTGTTAGATAGAAAAGGTACGAAACTACTCTTCAGATGCAATTTCTGAGCCTGTTTGTAGCATTCCTGAGCTGCCGCGTTTCGTCCAGTCCTATTACTTGGCGTCAGCATGTTCCCTGGATATGGTTCATTCAATGCTACTAACCGAATCTAAAAACAGAAATAAATAATTTGAAATTGCTATAAATATATAGGGAATTGTGTGTAGTATGCATGTACATCTTTATTCAGTAAATAATTTAATAGAAAATATATTTTTTCAGCTTCAAACTTTATCCCGAATACAACAGATTAAGAAGTTAGTGTCTAAACACTCCGTTCTCTACTTTCCGCCTAAATTTAAGACATTACGTATTAAGTTTCAGAAGGAAACATCAAGCTATATCTTACCAAAGCGGGGTTTTGTAAATAGTTCAATCCCCTAGTGGACATTGAACCCCCAATCACCGGGGCTACTCACACGCTGTCCCACAAATAATAGAATACGAGTATTACTGTAAATAATTTCTCTCAAACTGTAATTCGAGTGGCGAATTACAAGAAGATTAAGGTTTTAGAGATTGTAGGGCCCAAGAACGTCGTTGTGTTAAGACTGTTTTAAAAGGTTTATTGTTAACAGCTTAGGTCTTAGTATTTACGAAATAAAACATAAAGCTCTCTGAAATATCATAAATAACCAAAAAAATATATATATTAATAAATATTTTTAGCTTTTTCTATAATATTAAAACCATACAAATATACTTTGTGTATGTTATTACATATAAATGTTTTGTATTTGCTATTTTAAGCCTCGAAGGTTTTGATTACACTAAAAACATTTTTTTCCAATCTTTTATATTTACCAGTTGTGATGCAGGGGCACAAAGTGAAACTGTAAAGTCGACTGAAGACAGGTAGGTACTCCGTTCATTCTCCGCTTTTCGCCCGAATTCGAGACATTAAGTGCCGAGTGATGAAACTCAACGGAGCAACGAATAACATATCTCATTATAAAATACTATGTAAGGTAAATTATGCTAATTGTTATAAATGTAAATGTGGATCATCGAACAAACTAATAACCTTTACATAATTCTGTACATTTTAGCTAAAATATTTTATTAGACCACAAACCGATATGTTTCTTTAAAACGGTGTAAATATTGATATTTCTAAATAATATATTGTAACTACATTTTGTTAATATTGCTATTTTAGTTGTTGTTAATTCTTTATGGGGTTCCGGCGTGCCAGTTGAGCACTAATCATTTCGACAATGTCACGTTGATTGGAGAACACACAAAGAAGAATGTACGGTAAAAAATATGTTACACAATAGGAGAATATGCTATGCTGATATGCTCTGGTATATAAAGCGTTGAGTTTTGCCATTCTATGTATGGCAGAAAGTAGGAACGGAGTGCCTTAACACTAAATATCCTATCCTAACCCTGCTATATGCGAGATACGGCGTAAATTATAAAAAATAATTTAAAAAACTTACGTAACTATCCGGTGTCGTAACAGCGAGCGAAGGATTTTCCGGTGGGTTTGTACTATGATAATTAGGCTTTGGCGTCGTGCTGGTGTGAGAATCTCTTGTTTGTAAGAAAGAACCCATCTATTGACAAAAATAAAATTAATTAATGAACACAGACAGATTGCTCTATAAGAAAATTTTATACATTTTTGTACCAATATAATAACATATTTACTATGCACTTAAAAATTGTTAAGATTAAATGGGGAACGAAGCCTTTTAACACAAGGTTCCCTCTGCCTACTCTGCATATAGAAGAAATTCATATAGAATATACAACATACTTTAGATCTATTATGAAAATTGATAACTAGAATAATAACAAAAATATAACTTACTATTACATATTGCCATCCATTCTCGACTCGTAATAATAATATTTTTTCCTGTAATATATAAGCTAATGTTCCCAAAGGCGTCACGGAAGTTCTCTGGAACGAAAATAGAAATTTAATAATATATGTACTGAATCATTAGTAAAAGATATATACAAAATATAAAAGACAAATACAAAAGAAATGTATAACAAAAATTAGGTTTCTAACAAAGAAAATGTGAGTTGCCGAGATAGGCCTGAACGGACATGGTGATCGTTGGTCTAAATTCTTTACACATTGGGGTAGTCGGTAGAACGGAGTGTTAATACACTCCAAGATATATCTTGTAAAGTGGAACTTACTCATACCATGCTCTTACATAAATTACCTTGATTTGCCTGGCCTTACTCTTCAAAGGTTAAAAAAAATATGTAAATCCAAAAATAAATACCTTAAAAAGAGCTGTACTTGTTTTGTATATAACTGTTTCTGCCGAATAAAATTCATCTTCATTAGAGCCACCTAAAAAGTATAGTTTTATCATTACATTATGAAAATACATATATATTATGTTTTTTTCATACTGATAGCATAATGCTTCAATAGTTTTTGTATTACGAGATTCTCAGCTACTGTGCATATTAGAAATTTGTATTAATTTTATAGCATTTAAATTAATTTAACACCTTAATAAAGATTCTAATAGAAAACGTTTTTTTTTACTTCCAAAATAAAGAAAAAAATGAGTATACGAGTATTTTATCAAATCGAACGTTACGTACCTGCACTGTCATTGACTTCATTAAAAGTAAGTAAAGTTCTTTTAGAGATTATTCCACCAGGTTCTCCCTTTGGACCAATTATGGATACACCGGGAGGTCCGGGCGGACCAGGAGGACCAGGTGGTCCAGTAACTGTTAATGTACTGGCTTCTTTACAAACACCTGGTGCTCCAGGTGTCCCTGCCTCTCCTGGTTCTCCAGTTTCACCCCTATCGCCTTTTTCACCTTTAAGCTACATGAGTTTTACGTATTAGAAATCAACTCTATTCTTTATCATATCACCGGCAATTTATACAGATCAGCTATACCTTTGCAATGTCAACAAATGGAGTTTCCCCTCTTTCTCCCTTAGGCCCCATTACTCCTTCTTCGCCCTTAGACCCTGTAGCGCCCTTTAAATTAAAATTTATTTTAAATATATAATTAAATATAAAAGCAAGTACTGTATCGTAATGTATTTATTTTATAATAGATATATAGTCTACGTGTTCGTCTAAAATGATTTAACTAGCAACATAAATCAAGAAGAACAGCTTAGTATTTTGTAAATAGTTGCTAACAGAACTCCTTAAGTTTTCTGCGGCTGTAATGATTACCTTTTGTCCGTGGTCTCCGAGTTCACCTTTGGCACCTTTGTAACCACGAGGCCCAGGAGGACCTTTTTTACCAGCGTTCCCAGTTGGTCCACGTGGGCCTGTTTTACCGGTTTCACCTGGGTCTCCTTTCGGCCCCTATAATATTTATTAAATTAGAAATTATTTTTGTTTGAATACATATTAAAAATAAATTGTAGCTTCACGCTTTTTCCAGTACAACTGCATAGGCAGTGGGGACCTAGTGTCAAGACACTCCATGCCTCACTTCCTGTTTAATTTATGAGTCATTGTGTTTTGAATAATGGAACACAACCCTGCACTTTGTCTATAAAACAAAATTATATGAAAATAATTTAAAATGAAATAAAAATCAGCTTTACACTGTGTTAAGATACTTCGTTTCCCAAAGATGAAAGTAATTTAACTGTTATCTTTACGTCAGTAGAAATAGAATACGTAACCACCGTGTTTACAGTCAAAGTTACTACTCTACGAGGGACTCAATATTTATTAATAATATTTATTTTGATAAAATACCTTCATTAAACTGATTGCTGAAGTAGGAACGTTACCAGGAGGGCCTGGTTCTCCTATTTCGCCTTTTCCACCTTTAGGACCTTCAGGGCCAAGGTCACCTTTGTGACCGTGAGAACCTTTTTCGCCAGGTGGCCCTTGTTGGCCATCATTTCCTTCAGAACCCTTAGGGCCAATAGGTCCGACATCACCCATATCACCCTACAGCATGATGAAATATTTGTATAATTTTTATTTTAGTATATATTAGTAATTAAAATAAACAAAACATAACCAAATCTTGTATGAAAGGTGTAAAAACACCATGATATTATATATATTTTATATTTAAAAACTAAACACCTACGAATCATGAGTTTAAATATCATTTAAATTTAATACCTTTTGACCTTGTGATCCTTTATCTCCTTTGTAACCTCTTAATTTATCTATTACAGCTTCATCTGAAAATATTTTATAAATGCATATATATCATCATCTGTTATTTGTTATAAGTTATTTAATTTTTTTAACTATTTACAAACTTTCAATATCGTCCATATCTTCATATAGTATGTCGGATAGCTTTGCTGCTTTGCCGGGTGGGCCGAGATCACCTTTGTCCCCTTTATCTCCTATAAAGAAATAATGATAGATGAAAAAATATTTTTACTTTTCTTAACTATTTATTAATTTGAAATTTACCTTTCAATCCCTTATCTCCGTGTCGACCGTGGTTACCTGGTTGTCCGGGTACTCCATTTTCTCCTGGATCCCCAGTACTTCCAGGTGGACCTGGTTTACCATCAAGTCCCTAAAAATATGAAAAAGACTATATTTTGTGAAATTTATTGGTCATTACATTTATAGATTTGCTTCAATATTATATTACAAATAAATTTAAACGTATATATTATAAGCATTAGACTTTTTTCTTACGTAAATTTTATGAATAATTTCTTCACCCTTATCGCCTTTCTGTCCTTGGTCTCCTTTTTCTCCTTGTGGTCCATATGGACCTAAAGGCCCAGGGGGCCCTTGGTGTCCTACTGGACCCGGTTCACCCTTTTCACCAGCAATTGGAACTTTTGCCTCTTCTATTTCCTGTCAACATACTTCTGACACTATTTGTTTCATAATATAAAATAAAACTTATTTAAAATATTTTTCTTAAATTTACCTTGTATTTATATAGACATAACTTAGTATCGAGGTACTCTGTCCCACTACACCACGATATATGAAGATCAACATTGGAAATCTTGTATATGTTAAATGTTAATATGTTTAGATAGTACGTATATAGTAAAAACATATTTTTTAAATCACCTTAAAAACAGGTCCAGGTGGTCCAGGAGGACCCGTGGGCCCTGGAGGTCCTGGAGGACCAAGGTATCCATCTCTACCCGATTCTCCTTTTTGCCCTTTTTCTCCATCTTTCCCTGGTGAACCAATATCTCCAGGTCGTCCTGGTTCACCGTTCAAGCCTTGTGGCCCTTCTTTTCCTGTCCGACCCTAAAAAATATACTATACCAATTTGATATTCATATTAATAAAAATAAAATCTATTTAAAAATAAAAATCTATTTTAAAAAATATAATGTATCTATGTGTGTAAGTATCTTCATTATTAGTAATAATTATATAAAATACAATTTTACTTGTTTTCCTGCTCCTAGTAAAATTGAAATGGTTTTTATTTTCACAAATACTAATTTCTACATAATTGGTTTATCAACACTTACTGTTAAACCTTGTATTCCTTGTGATCCATCTTCACCTTGAGGACCGGGTGGGCCCGGAGGTCCTCTCATTTTTGGCATTGTCGAAAGATATTTCGAAATTGTATCCCCAGAACATGTACATGACTGTAAAAGAATTACATATTTTTTTATTTGTATTTTTTTTATACTTTCCCAAGCGAGAAAGCACATTAATTAAACGTTTCATTTTATAATACGGAGAAATTTCTCAGCATTCACCGGAGACTAGCGACCAAAGTGTAGGTTTGGTTCAGTTCGCTTCTTAAAATACACATTGACGATTATTAATATTCTGATGAGCCCTAGATTTTATTATGGTTTTAGATAAAACAAGGCCCTTGAGTAGATTATATAGGCACATTTCTCGCCCCTACGCCTTTATCGCGTGCATATTGACTCTAAATATTTTTCCTATTAAATTTGTTTAATTTTGTTTTCTATTAAATTAAAACACATATCAATTTATCTAACATAGATACTTTATACCTAAAAAATATATATAAATAATACGTAATATATTACCCCTTCAGATCCTTTTTCTCCACGTGGACCCTCTCGGCCTCCAGGACCTGGTGGACCTTGTGGACCGATAGATCCTTTTATCGTATCACCTTTTTCTCCCTATAAAAAAATTACACAGCTATAAATTTCACGTATTAACGCCACGGAAGCAATGTTGATACAGCTGACATATACAATTTACGCTTTTTTTCTCACAGTATGATCATGAGGAACCTAGTTTTAAGATACTTTGTTCTCCACTTTATGTATTTGATATAATGAATGAGTGTAGATTGAATCCACCACTCGCGTTTATAGTCCAATGCTGTCTCACTGTACAATAATAGTTAACAGTACTCTATCTAAAATATAATTATTTTTATTATACCTTTTCACCCATGTCACCTTTTTCTCCTTTCTCTGGCATACTGGTATCGGTAGTGTCTGTTTCTGAAAATTAAATAAAGATTTTTTTGGTTGTTTTAGGTGCACGCTATATCACACATATAGCAGAGCGAGAAAATGAAAATATTAAATAGAAAATATTAAACACCGTGGGGTGTATCCTGATTTTTTTATCATTAATTAATTATTACATAAAAAGAAACTAATTACCAGAACTATCCCCTTTGTCGTAATCATCGCCGTAATCGTCTTTGAAGAACTGAAATTTTGAACGATTTTATTAAATAATAAAAAATTATATATTAAAGTTTTATATTAAAATTTAAATTTATTAAATTTCATTAAATAAAGGATTGATTTATTTATATTTATTTCTTTGTTCTTAATTGTACACAATTTAAATAAAATTACATGTACAAAAGGCAGGATTTTATTATAATTTTATCTGAAATATATCTTTCATGCATGAAATAAATTTTAATAATATTTATATAAAAAAGCATATAACTAGCAGCTTACTAAATACACTCAACATACCTTCTCGAGATTTTCTGGTTTGGAAGATGCCTAGAATTGGTTAACGTTAATTAGGTTAGACATTAAGCTAGATTATTTAAACTAAAGCACTACAAGGGACAGTGTTTTATTTAAAAAAAAATAGAAGAAATAGTTATAATTGACATACCGATATTCGTTTTTAATCGTGTAACTTTTAAAATTAAACTCTTTAAACAGATTAATTGTATACTAGTATTTAAGTATTACAGATAGTTTTTAGAAAACAAATAAAACTTTGAACGTAGAGGGATTTGAACATGCAAATTTGTATAAGTTTTCTAAAAAAATATGTTTCCTATGTATCCAATGATACTAAAAAAATGTTAAAAATATGTACAGCTAATAGAAGCCTAGTATACTTTGTAGTAGTACGTGGTGACGGGTTTACTTGTAATTAATACACGATTAAACCTGTTAAAAAGTTTAACTAAATTTGTGGTAGAAAAAGATATTATTTCACAAAACTTATTATGAAGAACAGAAAGAAGGTGTGTACTATATTTGTTTTTTTTTAGTATAATTAGTAAAAAGCGACTTACGTCATTCATATCGCCCCCTTCATGGTCAATCTACGAAAGAAATAAATGTTACTTACACTACAGTGCCCCATAGAATAAAACAAGCCTTATTTATTACAGCCTACATATTGATATTATAATTAAAGTATTTTTACTTAAGTTATACTTCTTTATATATACTTATATATAAATAAAAATAATAAGATCCATTTTAAAATTGCGAAAGGCAAATAATAGATAAGAAAATAAGATAAAAATAGATAGGAAAGTGCAGTTCAAAACAACGAAAGCCAATACAAGAATCTTGCCAATTTATATAACTTACACTATCTGGAAGCTTTAAGCCCTGTAAGATAAAATACTTATGTATCTGTGTATAAATTTTATGGGAATTGTATAAGTTAATTTTCATTCCAAATAGAAAAATATATAGATAAATAATCGCTAATGATTATCATTTACAAAAAAATATATATTTAATTAAAACATTCAATGCAATTTCGTTCATATTAATATGTATGTCTTCAAATATATTATTTATTATAATTTTTTACAAGAAACTTACATCGTCGCAGGTATCCAATCTGTAAAGGTCACTTGATCCTGAGTTTGAATATATTTGAACTTGCTTTATTTCACCCTGAAAATAAAATATAAATATTAATTAAGATTTAAACATTTTTTTTTCTTTTTTAAAAATACCTAGATAAAAATATAAAAAATGTATTATCGGTATAGGTCGTTCCAACACCCGCAATGACATTAGCAGAATTCAACTTTGTACTTTCAGATCAGGGAAATAATAGCAGATAAATAAGGCT
>FAPJ01004944.1:0-10267 GCA_001485985.1 Heliconius ethilla aerotome | reverse complement strand
CTCTGTCTACCCTGCTACATGTGGAATACAGCGTGAATTTTTTTAAAAAATAATAAATACATTCTTTTATTCATTAATGTCTTATACTTTAGTGTTCTTCGGAAGATAAGCCTGTATTTAAATTAGATTATAACGTAAAGTAACAACTTAGTAAATCTCTGTACCTAGTCTAAGCAAAATTATTCAATAAATTAAAAAGTCTTATATCTAATTTGTTGTTTCAGAATTTAATCAAATAAGATTATTACTTGAAGCTGGAATCGTTCCGCCTGACTTGCGACCTGTTCAGCAGTTAACAAATAAATGTATGGAGATCCCCCTATATTTACATTTCCCATATATTCTTGTTTAATTTTAAAATATATAATTTAAAAGTCCATTTCCTCGAGTGGGAATCGAACCCACAACAAATAACGATTTCCGTCATACGCTTACGCTCCTACACCACGACTGGCCTCATTCATTTATTTATTAAATATATTTATAATAAATTACATTTACATAAAATTTCATCATCACACGAAACAGCCCATTCATATATTACTTCTAAGAAGTTTTAGTAGCTGAATCATTTAGTATAAATAGTATATATTTACAATAAACTGTAAACAAACATAACTCATTGCGACTCATTTTTTAGAAGTAACCAATACCACGAGCACCCATGGTCATATCATTGATATTTATTATTTACATATAATATTAGAATAGGAACGTCCGATACGAAGCTTGCATCCGATTCGGTGTAATTTACTTAGCACTATTATATTTCAAGACTACTTTGAACCAGTATAAAGGCTTTGCATGCATCCAAGGGTTTATTTCAAAACAACCGTTAGGCCAGCCAGACCATAAAAAACTCTTTAAAAGTTGATTTAATAGTGAATATACATAAATATGGCGACCAAAATATTCATCTTTTTTCTTTTATTAGCCATAATAAACGCGAAACCGGCGGAAAGAGATAATAGAAGTGAAATAGAGATTCTTTTAAGTAAAGGACTGGTGGGTTTCGTGCCAATTGTGCTGCCATTAGAAGAGATTGCGACTAATCCTCAATCACTGGAATCTGAACACCATGTAGAGAAGAGGGCCATAAGAGGTGACAATCCCAGCAACGATGTCTTAGCGGACTTTGAAGGCGCTAACTATGAAAATTCACTCACAGGTTTGGACAGAAGAATAAAAACTTTACCGACGTGGGTCGGTTGATAGTTGACTTACTGTAACGAATTGAAAAACAATTATATATGCTTAATACACAGGCCAAATCTTTATAGGATTATTTTTAGGTAGAATTTATTAGAAATACTTGATAATACAAGCTAGCAGTTAAATTTTTCCGTTTAGGAAAATATGTTTATTTTTTTGCTTAAAGTATTAATATTTGTGTATTATCTTACTTACTTAAGTGTTATAATGTATTATTATACATTATTGAAATAAACAGATCTATTTTCAGACCTACGTGTCGTATATTTTTTGTTTTATTTTTCATATTTTAATCGATTTTTTTAATAATTTCTATAATACCTCTGTTTATGGGCAAAATGTAATAAAACCCAGACTTATTATGAATCTTTTAGTTCCTTTGCGTCGTCTTCAAAAATTGTGTTAATAAGAAGTGTTTTTGAAATTGTAATACAATTTTATGACCAGTAGCTAAAGCCAGCCAGCATGAAAAATATTCATTTCATATTTATTCAAGGTAAGTTGAGGCTTATTTACAATTATGTTTTAGATTTAAAATTATATAACTCAATGAAATTTCTTATCATCTATTTTATTTTCGAAATGTGTCTTAGGTAGGCACTTATACTATTTTTATAAACATAACACTTATATATTTAAATAATATGCAAAATAAATTGGATTTGAATGTTTCTTACTTTTAACATAAATATATTCTCTATCTAAGACAAACAGAATAAGGAAACATTTGTGCGTATCACACATGTATTAAAAAAACAACTTAAAACCATCATAATACATTTTTTTAAATATGAAACCCTATATAGGTAAAAAAAATAATTTTAAAATTCAAACATTAAAATTTGTTGAACAAATACTGATATTGCCTTTATTCATAATTTATTTCACAATAATTATAACTCATCAACATTTAACAATTTTAGTCTCAAAATTAAAAACGTTCCTTCATCCTCTTCTAATGTTTAAAATAAGATACTTAGACCCGTAGCTCCTTTCATCGAAAGCTTTGACACTTTTATTTTCTCGGTAAAGATTTTTTCTGACTTTAATATGTATTTGAAGCGATCAAGATGTCAAGATGATTTTCTTCTTGAAATGTAACTCCATCCCCGCCGTATCTGGCATATCCATGCGAGCTGGCAGCGACATATATGGCTAGATCACTCCCTTATCATTCCTTCTCCTCTATCTCCATTTATAGAGTGCATCTCTATATATCAAACATCCAAAGGGGCCTCTAGCATCACAGTTCCATAATTCTGATCCGGATTATAATCTATATAGTCATTCCCAGCCCAAATATTACCGCTGGTCTTCAATAACTCGGGATACAAGTTCATCCCGTCACGGATAAATCCAAATATATTTTTTATAATTAAAAATAATATGAACAAGACCAGAGCCTTCGCCATTCTGAATTATTCTGAAGATCTTGTTAGAGTAACGATATTTATACGCTTGTAGATGTTAATACGAAGCATAAATAACATTTCATATCCATTTGTGGAATTATCACGCGACTTTGATGCCTACAAGAGTTGACGCACGCTCAATATAAGCATAGAAATTAGTCATGCTAATTGCTTAGATAATATTATTTTAAAAATATATTTTTAAAACACAAAGGAATTTAAATAAAATGGTTTAAGAAAAAACACCGTCCGCAGCAGCTTAAAGCCGTCCGTCCGTCCATGTGATTGTAACGCGTCGCTTGTGGGTTCGATACCCACTCAAAGGAATGAAATATTATTTATTAATATTTTCATTTCTTCGTTCTGGCACTGAGACTAAATTCGGTGGAAAATGAGAAAGAGATTGTCTTAACACTAGCTTTCCTCTGCCTACCCTACTATATGCGAGACACAGCGTAGAGCTGATAAAAATAATGATAAAAAGAAAAAACATAAAAAAGTTAATTATCATGTTTATTGAATTCAAATTGACATTCCGCTTTACATCTTGTCAGTTCCAGTTTATAATAGTTAAAACCATTTTACATTTATTTTAACTGTGTAACAAACATTTCGATTGAATTTTTATATTATTGATAATTATCATTCCACCGTGTTTTCCTTTACAAAATATTCAATATACAACAAGCAACCATAACCATTTTCAATATATATATTTTTAAGATAATACTTTATTAAAACTAATTTTAAAAGAAAACATTAGGATCTACAAGAAAATATGAAATAATGTCATTTAATTCTCATATAAAAGAAATATACATAGCATTAAATAAATACTACCCGTAAAAATGAGCAAGAGGACAATGTTACTTGAGTAAGTAACATCGCTATAATTAATTAAACCAATAAAAATATAAAATAAAAATAAGAAGTCAATAAAACGAGGTAGAATAAATGCTCCAATGCGTTAAGAAATTAAATATGTAGAAAAATATTCCAAATAAAAAAAAATATAACGAAATAGGAATTGGTGTCCAATTTTTTTATATTTTCGCTAATTTAATTAGGTAATGTCACCCAACAACACTGATTCCAAATCGCTTATATATTTTTTTCATATAAACATTTACAATACCTAGGAAAATACATAACATGGTATAAAAGATATATAACTCATTAGAGCAATAATAATAATAAAATGAATTAAATAATATGTTGCCAATTTCATTATGCATATACTCGTAACTACGAGTGTAATATATTTTAGTTAATTACATTTATATATGACTTTTAGTTCCTGTACATATGGACGACACGGTTGTAAAAAATTGATAGTTACAACCTTCAATCTAAATTCATTTAATTTAATACTAAAAGCTAGTAGCTAATAATTCCACAGATTTCAATTTATTTGAAATATATTAATATATACATTTTATTTCGTACATCCAACATTTTAATATTCTACTAATATCTGTCAATACAAAAATTACTTTTTGAAATATACTAAATTAAATACTCGTATAATACATACTTCCATTTCTTATTCATTGATAACTTTAATTAAATTCTTATCGACATTTTTACTTGTCTTATAATAATGATATTTATTTAATCTTAATTCTACAATATTATAATTTAAATATTATAGAATATATTTTTTTCTAGGCTTATTATTACGTACATTGATCAGGCAGCCTTTATTTAAACCACAACCCTAATGCACATTTAATAGGGGATGAACATTTAAGAAAAAATCTATATAAATATCTATAATAAATTAATATAATATAAAAGCAACTTTTTTAATACTAATATTTTAAAAAATATTTAAAAATTAAAACTATGAAATAATTGTGTTGCCAGTGTTAAATAAAAAAAAATTGCTTAAATTATTTTTGAATGATATCACCGTTAACACTAAATTATTAATAAAAAATGCCCAATGCCCAATTTATTTTACTAACATAAATAATATTTTTAAAACACGTTTTATTTTAAGAACCCTCCCAAAACCAGCGCCCCAGCACCTGCTGTAGTCATAGAACATATTAATTACTAGTGTATATAAATAAATGAAATAAAATACTTTAATATTTCACTGTGACCAAATAAATACGCGAACATTTGCTCATAAATATTACTACAATGACACATTTTATTTATATTATATGATATGTATACTATATGAGAATTTTTATATTGTCACTTTTAATTGCTTTATATTTTTAAATAAATGAATAATGGATTGCCTTAGTTTAACTATGCAGCAATATTTTTCTAGTATTAAAATAGTTTTCACTATTTTAAATGAAAATTGATTAACAATGAATAGTCACAGATAATATTATAAAATTAAATTACGATTTAGCTATCCGGAAGAAAACGATATGGATTTTTTTTTTTTAATAAATATTAAATAATAGGTATAAAAAAGACATTATTTTTTTATAGGTACACTGTATCTCCTCTAACTACTTCTAAGTCTTTAGATCTCCTTCGATACATTCTTTTTAGTCTTTATTCTACTTCATTGTCTACATGAGGAACTTCTATCAGTTAGGTCCAAAACCATTACTCAAAATAAAAACCTTACGCTAAACAATTCCCTCACTCTGGTAACGAGGTACGCAATACCTCAAGAATTCGACGGAAAGTTGGCAACGAAAGTGCATCAGGTTCCCTCTGCCTACCCTATTATAAGCGGGATACAGCGTGAAGCTATAAAAAAAGAAAATAAGAAACTAAACAAAAGTAAATATCATCTGTATACAGCAATGCACGCGACGAATAGAAACAAACATAAAAGCCACCGCTATTTCGTCTTATCTTTCTTTAGAGACACCTTAAAACTATTTTGGGGTGTTATTGAATTACTTGAAACGTGTACAGATTTTTGTGAATTTGTAGTCTTATTGGGTAAATACCAGCCGCACATTCTTTTTACCGCGTCTTCCCATTTCAACATTATTTGTTCGTATGTTTTCTTGATATGAGGCCTCGGAGAAAAAACAGTGCCAATTTTTCTTAAAGATTTCAGTTCGTCTTTTGATTTGAAAATACCTAAAAGAATTGTTTATTGAGTAAGTTATAAACAAATTTATTTTATATATTAAGGTACTATACAGTTTTTATAGCATTTGAAATTTATATATTTGACTAACAAGTTTAGTATACTAGGTCGAGTGAGTTTAATGCGATTCATGGATTCTAAAGCTATAAATCATGTATGATATAATTATAACAACATTATTCGTCTGAATAATACTCATAAAACTGTACGTCACTCAATTCTATTTACTAATTCTAAAGAACAGTACGGCCGACGAACCTTGGCCGCTCTGAACTTATCTACAGAGTGCTGACTTTAGGAATCTAACTTTCGATCATTTTCTTTCCGAGTGAGTACAATAAGCAAAAGATCAACTTGTGATTAACTTCTGCGCAACTTGTGCGCAGCCATTTACAACAAATTTCACAACGACCACAACTCATCAACTGCACTATACAAACTCACCCATATGTAGCCCTACGATATGAGCGCAACCCAGTGAGGACATCTCGACCTGCACGGGGCGCTCCACGCGCAGCCCCGTGAGGTCCGCCACCAGCTGCGCGACAAAGTCATTGTTTGACACACCTCCATCTAGACTGTAAAATAATGTAAGATTATTTATTTCTTCGAATAGAACCTAAATCCACCGCGTTTGGAGTCAGATATGTGTCGTTATAGCATTTGATTTGCAAGTCATAATATTATTTATGTGAAATATAAAAAACAAATATTTTCTCAGATTATTTTTCTTAAGTACAGAAAATCTATTTAGAATTATGGAAAGCCGGTTATAGTCGTTTCCTGTCAAATATTTCTAATTGCATCACAATGGTGTTGGTCGTAAATAAAAAATTCACTGGAAAAAAGTTTTAAGGGCAGTTGAGGTGCAGGAGCACAAGCGTGCGACGGTTTGTGGGTGCGATTCTTACTCGATGAAATTTAATATTTTATTTTTTTGCTCTGGTAACGAGGCAAATCGCACACACAAAACACTTAACATGCAATGCCTCAATAATTCGGCGAGAAGTAGGTAAAGGAAGATTTTTAATAGAAACTAGGTTCTCAGTGTCCTTCTGCCTATGTGTGGTAACGTGAAACTAAAAAAAAATTATAAAATACAAGACTTATTATATAACGAAAAACATGTTTATATTTAGATCAAGTACATAAAATTGTATTAATGTCACAATAAATCTTATCAAAAGATTGAACGATTGTGAATCAATTTCGATTAATGCAACTTTGCCTTATCTACACTTACCTTATGAAGACTTTATATATTTTTCTGATTTTTCTTCAACTTTACATATTTAATGTATAAATTAAAGTAAATGTTTGTTTTATTATCAGAGCGTGGAAATGAAAAAAAAATCCTCCAAGTGAGAATCGAACTCACAATCATCTCATTTACAATCAAATAACCTCTACATACAAAAAAAAACACACAAACACAACTTACCGTATAGTACTATAACTATAATCGGTCTCGTTTCTAACGCACGAGTATAGTTGGGCGGTTCTGAACGCCAACGACTCTAGAACAGCGCGCACCAAATGCGCTTTGGTGGTTGACGGTTTCATTCCTACGAAACCCGATGCGGCCGTACAATCGTTATAGGGGGGCTGAAATATAAAAAGAAATAGGTATATACTATTTTGTTCTTTTTTTCTCAGCTTCATGCTGTAACAGGGTAAGAAGGGGGAGGCCTACTAGTCAAGCTCTATGTCATTTAATGTATTTATTTTTTAAGAATTACATAACATAATAATAAAATTTGGAAACCAATTATTTTTATCAAGTGAACAATGCCTTCGCAAATCAGTTCATGTCACAATCAAGGCTTACCCCTAATCCACTAAATGCGGGTATGAAGAAAACTCCATCTGAATCCGGCACTGACATTGCAATATCCGCTGTGTCTTGTGGATTTTCAAATAAACCTGAAATTAAGTAAAAAAGGAATTTAACAATGGTAAAAATAATTTTGACACTAATTTATAAAGGAACTTAGTATTAAGTAACGACGTTCTCCGCCATTAACCCGGATTCGAGACACTAGAAAATATTAGTTATAATAACATGTAGCGATTCACTTTACAAAAACTACATAATTTGGAAATTGATATCTAATATGAAAATACCGTTAGCGCTACGGCACAGTGTCTAACTGTCGACATGAGGGTTGTGGGTTCGATTCCCACTTAGAATGAATTATTTTTATTTTCCTTTCTTCACTCAACACATCACGTTGTAAAAATTAGGCGGTGCGTGGGATGTGACTGTCTTACCACTACCTCCTCTGCCTATCTTGCTATATACTAGACAGAGTGTGAAACTAAAAAAATATATTTTGTTCTTCTAGACATCTTTAAATTCATTACTCTGCCGTTAAAAATATAGGGTTTATTTAAAAAAATATATGAAGTTACATAAAAGTATAAGGAGCTTACCTAAATTTAGCGCCCATTTGATAATACTAGCTGTATCATTATTAGCTCCTTCAGCCGAAAATATAATTTCTTCTCCCAATCTCCATCCGACCACTGGATATAGTCCAGATATTGAAGCGTGAGGCGACCTTCCCGTATTTATATTGAAGAACGTTCCCGTGCCCATCGTTAGTTTGACATCGCCTACGTTGAAACAACATGAACCCCACATAGAGGCTGTTTGATCTGCTATCTAAAAATAATCAATCAAATGTTGAACTATAGAATTATCAATTCCATTTGATAATCGTGTGAATCGATACAAAAGATTATATACATACAAAAAGCAAGATTTTCTTAAAGAGCACCACCAAGACCGAAGATTCACATACACAACTTACATATAAATATTTTTGTGTAATTATTTAACATTATGCATAAAATATATGTTTTATAACGTAATTGTATTTAAATCCCTGATGAAATAAAAGTATTATGTGCATTATTATTAAGCGAAGCATAAATTAGAAGTAACGTTTAATAATTTTTAATCTTGAATATGTAAATAGCGTTTGTAATAATGGTTAATTTGCAATTAACACACATACTAAATATAACCTTAAACGATAAATGGAAGTGTAACTTAGGATAATTTTTAATATCTTTAACACTTACACATACCTACTATATAAATTAGTAGCAACCCGCTTTCGGCTTCGCCCGCTTGAACTACATAATTATAAATTTACTAGCCTGCATTATTTTCGTTTTCAAATAAGAATATTATTTAAATACAATATTTATATACCTTTATTGAAAAGCATAGTTTCAGCTAAGTCAGTAGAATAGGTATTTATGGGCAGAAGGTTGTGACTGTAACGCGACAGTTGTGGGTTCGATCCCCACTCGAGGGAATTAAATATTATTTATTTATATTTCCAAGGCAAAACGGCGGCGTGGAGTTCCGCCACTCAATACGCAATATCTTGACAAATTCGGAATGTCTTAACACTAGGTTCGATCTATCTACCCTGATGCATTCAGGATACTGTGTATTTGTATCCAAGCAACATAACAAATGAAAAATACTCACACAACTACGTATAGGTATCGCGTCTCCCCATATCTCAGGGTCAGTGCTAGTAAAATGCTCTCCCGCGGTATCAACGACTTTGGGTAGAGCAGCTTCAGGTATCCCGAATAAGGACATGGCCCAACCCGCCCACTGCATCGTGAAAGGGTCGAAGAAACCAGTCGCAGACGCTGACGAAACGTCGGTCATGTGGATTTTACTACCTGAAATATCGCTTAGTATTAGAATTTAGAAGAAATTATTATTATTTGGTGATGGTAATGAAGCAGAGGACGCATTTGAAATTTGCGAAGTCTATGATGCATGTTATCGCATGTGTGGATATGTGTTCACACATCAGAAAATGACAGTTACGTTTTTTTAAAGTGTGATTCCACACTTAGGAAAGAAAAATACTTTCTTAGAAAATTAATAAAAAATGTAATATAACGAGATTTGAACCCGAGCCTCTTGGAAATCCAACCGTCAATCTTGGACAGACGGACGTTTTCGCTACGTTTAATTGTTTATGTTTTCTAAAAAAAAAAAAAGCAAGCACGTACCCATTGAATATTACTTTAAAATAAATACCTGTCATTTTATACAGGAGCCACGTGTCCAATGTTCCAAACATAGCGTCACTGTTCTGAATGGCCATCTTTAATTCGGGCACATTGTGCATGGCCCAGTATAATCTTAATGTCGTCTAAAATAGGAAACAAAAATATTAAAATATCTAAAGATATTACACATTACAATCAAAGTTTATACAATATTTTCATATTTGTAGAAAAAAATCTCTTGGAGATTAAAAAATAAAATATTAAAAAATAATTTACAATAAAACCAAATTTATTTATTCTAAACGTTTTTGCTGTACATACATAATTATTCGTAAACGCTTTATAGAACTTTTTGCTATCTTTAGTACTACCTGAGAACCTAGCTTCGTTCCCACTAAGATACTTCCGTTCCCCACTCCCCGGGAAGCATTGCGTGTTGAATAAAATAAAAATATTAAATATTTCATCCCCCCGAGTGGGATCGAACCCAACAACCAACCATCGCGTTTAAAGTCGCACACTT
>FAPJ01004930.1:0-17246 GCA_001485985.1 Heliconius ethilla aerotome | reverse complement strand
TGGAGGCATTGCCTGTTAAGTGGGTGGAACTCAACGCCGCGCCTCGACACCAGAGCGAAGAAATGAAAATATTGAAATAATTTCATTTAAAATGTGTAATAATCGTGAAAACCAAAGATCTTACTATGAAAATACAAATTCAAATAAATATTTCATTTCCTCGAGTAGGAATCGAATCCACAACCAGGAGATATTACAGTCACACTTTGTGCCCCCACGCCACGACTGGCCTCAGAAAAAAATTACAATTCATCAGAAGCAACTATAGGGTAATTTAATTTAGGCACAGGAGAAAATCCGTTTAAAATAAACATATAACTGAATTAGAAGGTATTTTGCATTCAGCGTGAAGACAGATTTTATCTTCGTTGCGCAGTATCTGAGTTATCGCCAGCTTTAGTCACTTTCCAAAACGCTTCTGCCATAAACATTATGTAAAATAAAGGATGTGATTCTAACTTGTCCCCATAAAAAAGATATTACATAGAGTAGTTGGTTAAGTATGTTATGAAAAGTAATTTTTGACAATTAACAATTTGGATAGAGTTTTAATTATCTGACGTTGACACAATAATTGTGAAACAAGTCTAAATAATCAAAGTATGAATCTAAAACCCAAAAAAAAGACGACGAAAGAAGACGAGAAAGAGAATGGGACCATTCGTGGCGCAGATTAAAATTTTTATAACTTTTATAATGAAAATCTGAGAAACTGATATAAAAAAATTAATCCAGTATAAAATCTTGTAAATAAAAAATAATTTTCATTACTCGAAAAATTATACTGGTTTACATGCATGCTTCCTTTAAAAAATGTAATCATTCACTGCCTCGCTTCATTTGTGAAGCAGAAGTGACAGGTTCTAGTACACGCACGTACCACACACCGTTACCACACAATGCCTAACGTAATTCTAACGTAACTTCCGATTTTTTCCCATAATTAATATGACAATATTGATAGTGACTGATATAACAGTGAAATTTTATGATTTCCTCTTGCAAGCTTTTACAAGGAAAAATACTAATTACGCAAATTTCACTTGTTTGTTTTTAACGTTTACAATGTCTCCAAAAAAAAAATACTACATTTATCATTAAGAGAAGAAAATTTAAGTGACTTTCTTTCATTACTTACTTTTATTATTATTATTAATTATACTCATATCTTATTTTTATTATTGGCTTAATAGATCACTCTATAACAAAATATTGTAATTGTATGTAAACGGTTTTATTATGCAAAAAGTAATTTATTGTTATCATTAAGTGACTTGCGGTGTTGCGATTCATAAATAATTAAACATAAATAACCTAGACAAAGATATCATTGATACAATATACATGCTTTGACATTGTTTATAGAATAATTTAATTTTGAGGCCACTCGTGGTATAGGGACACAAGAGTGTGATTGTAAACTCGACAGGCTGTGGCTTCGATTCCCATTCCAGGAATAAAATATTTTATATTTTAATTTTTTCCATCTGCCACCAGATTTAGATGGAGAGTGGGGAACAGAGCGTACCATTTGGGTATTGGGAACCGAACTCACGACCGCGTCACGACAGGAATCTGTATCTCTAAATATTTGGCAAGTTAACTTTTCTCTGCCTTCTCTGTTTAGTAAAAGATATGTATAAAGATGAAACAACATACTATTCTAAATTAACAACTAATATTAATACTTTTGTTGAAGATAATAGCTACGTAATTGTAAAATTAATTTAAAAAAAAAATATCATGATAATTTAAAATATTGAACAAAGTTACTACCGTATAAAACTACTTTTATGCAAAACTATTTTAATATAGCATATTATAAATTTAAAATATCATTACATAGCAAGTAAGACAAGGAAAATGAAGGCTCATAATCATATTTTTGCCATTGTCTTTAGTGTAATTCAAGCAGAAAAATATGTATATTATGTAAATGAGATACACAAACTAAACAATGGCGCTCTGTTCGTTCTGGTTCCACATAAATTAGTAGCAAGCTCCGCCTATGTACTTAGTTGGTAACGTATAATATTATTTTACTTAAATGAAGCCGTCGCGTCATGGTGAAGTGGGACTGTGCCCGTGCAATGATTTAAGGTTCGTTCCACACTGAGGAAAATGTTCAAATTGAATTATTTTCTTTGCCTCCCTCAAAGTTTGGGAATTAGGAAACGGAGTATGATAACACAAGTTTCATGTTATTTAATTATATAAATTTAATAAAATTTTTCAATATCTATATAAATATAAAAATATAAATATAAATATAAATATATAAATATGTTTGCATATAAAAGTTTTTTAGAAATTATTATTTATAAGGAAAACGTATTCAATAAATACCGTATATACGATATACGGTTTTAGCAATATTGTTAAAATTTGAAGGCAAAATTATGAAATTACATGTACTTTGTACATACGTCCTTATTTGGTAAAGTAAAGTATATTTCAAGGCTTGAAAAGGAAAACTATTCAAAATTCTATTACGTAAAACTTGTCTCGTCCTACTTAAGTTTAAACTAATATTGCTATTGAAGATAATGTGTTCAATGAACAAATTCAAAGTTTTGTATAGTCATCGTCTTAAATTTATTTAGGCATATGGCTAGTCTATATAATATAACAAACGCACAGCCGGATTTGGGTAACGTAGAATTTGGCATTTAACCTACATACATTAGGTATAGCCCAAGAGCCTAGAGAGCACTAATAGATAATTTCTCCAAATACCTACGGGAACAACAAAAAACAGCTTGTCCTTCATAAATATAGACCGATTGTAGGTTCGATTTCCTCTTGGGGGAATAAATTATTTCTATTTTCTCACTCTCATCTGTTGACAACCTAATGTGACTTTGAGTTCCGCCATTTAAAATGCAATATCTACAAAATATAGCGGAAAGTGTAAAACACTCTGTTCCTTCTTTTCCATTAAAAAAGAACCATAAATATGTACCTACTACAAACGAAGAGGTCGTTCAAGTCTTTTTCACCAGCCATCGATACTCTCGATCTCGACACCGAAGTTTAATAGACCAATCCACTAACAATAGTTCGCTTTAATTCCCAGTAATAAAATGCTGTATGATCATTGTTGTAAATCGACGTCATTATCTGACATTACACAGCCTTGCCCCTAAAGTGACAAGTCGAATTAATTGTAAGACCTTATTGCAACCACTCCTACGTCTAGCTGAATGTAAAGTTATTATGGTTGTGAAAGACAGGCCGAGATATATATTTGGTTTAATAATCTATGAGTTCGAACGCGCGTATCTCAGGAAGTGCTTGTTCGAATTGAAAAGATGAAAGATGAAAGCTAGTTTTCAATATAAACTTCTTTAACAAATACTCAACCATTCCAAGTAACGTTATTTATTACTCGGAATAGTTAGTGATAGAAATTTTGTTTACTCCGAAAGTATGAAGTGGCCCTTTGACGAAAGTATTAAGTTAAATTTTAACTCTAAAATTATTTAGAAAACGTTAGTACTTTATTTGTATTTTACCTTACCATACTGCCTAACCAATATCGAATGAGTCAACACAATTAGTAATTCGTATCACACAAACGAAAGCGGCTTGTCGGGCTAATCTGAATCGCCTGTTGAATATCCACACATGTGGTGTTAGCCGCTATCAATGTAAACAAAAACTACACTAGTGTTTTAATCACGTAGGAAGTGACGACTTTCTCTTAACATCTTGGTTTTACAATGTTTTTACGTTTTTAATGTTTTTTTCTGTATGTTTCATACTGTATCCCGTACACTGCGGGGTGGGCAGGGGGAACCTAGGAACCTATTCTTAAGACACTCCTTTCTAATTGAGACACTTCCGTTCTCCAACTTCTCCTGAATATTTTTTAACAATTTTTATATTAATATTTATTTAGAATTTATATAAAATTAAAATAGATAATGAAAAGTATCTAATTTCATTCTTTTTAACGTTTCATATTTATATCAAATATAAATATTATATATAAATTGATATGAGTTATAAATATTCTTACTACCTTAAAAAAATATGTACGCTCGTCAGGCCATTGTCCCAAATATAGTAGGTCGTACTCAAGGAACGTTAAACAGTTTTTCGCGCTCTACAGGGTAAGCAGAGAGAACCTATAGTCAAGGCATTCCGATTGCTATTTTCTATTCAATTTTCAAATATTATGCCTTAAGTGGCGGACCTCACCGCCGCGCTTAGTATTGACAGGAGTAGGAAAATAAATATATTTCTTTCTCCGAGTAGGAGTCAAACTTCGAATAATAGCGTTTACAATGAGATGTCGCCTCAATTCTCCTCGATGGCCCCATAAAATACAAAAAGCCAATTCCGCACGTCAAATATGATATTATATTAAAATTCGGTACAGATCATTTCGCTACGTTTTTTTTACTCGAGATTGGCTGCCGATGAATAATGATGACATTGACATTTGTGTTTTGTATCCGAACCTGTGGGCGTGACAGCAATGCAGGGCAGAGATGGCCGTGCTACGTTTACATTTATTATTTACCTTGCCATTGACTGTTCAATAAACTGATGACTGTATAATTTTTATATATATATTTGTCTTCCGTACTAGTTTATAGTATAAGCTACAAGCTGGCTCTTCAACTTCAAAATGTACTTAAAATTTATTCTGTTTACAATGTCTTCATGTTTTAGAATTCATTTATATTTCCAAATCATTTTATAGCTTATAGTTTGGAAATTTACATATTTTTTTATATTACTTTATAGATAATTTGGGCCGCAAGAGGTGGTGCAGGCTACAACTGCCCCTACGGTCAGAACTGCGCGTTCGAGCCCGCGCCACCGGGCCGCGCGCCTGCGTGTGCGCAGCCTGGACTCACCTATTGCTTACATCCGGAACCATATCCTGAGTAAGATGTTTTAATTATAATTTTGAATCGTAGAATCTAAAAGTTTTTGAGAATAAGACTTAATGACTGAAGTACCTATCAACTGTAATAATTAATTGGTTAAATATTATACTGAAATATTAATAAAGTAACTGTTTATGACGTAATTTCAATAGGCAAGTGGAAAATCAAATTTTGCAATTTCATAAATATTTTAAACAGCGAAAATAATTTGCTAAAAGATCTCAGCCTCTTATAGAGCTCTATTAGAATTATTTCTAATTTGGCTAGGTAGAGCGACGATGGTGAGCATTGGGAACTCAATGTCCCAGACACTGAGGACCGGATCCCGAACAGAAAACCTTGGAATGCCAAAAACGTCTCATTTGTAATGATGTTTTAATTAAACCTAAAATATTATATTTTCAGAAAAGTCATAAGAAAATTAGTTGAAGCGGGACAGTACGATATCAGAACTCTCTTATCTGATGAAAGTCGGGATGACTTTGATTCGAACAAGAAAGGCAGCTACCCCTACGGATACGGCCCAAATTCTCTGCCTCATGTTGACCAAATCTCTTTGGTTGATGACAGTTTGTTCCACAAGGACTATAACACAAAGTTTCATACAAAATATAATCAAGGTAAAGCATATTAAGTATTAATAATTATAATTAAATAAAAATACAATTGTAGATGGTTTTAAATTCAAGTGAGACACAGGTAAAATATATTTTTTAATATCATATTATAAATAATAAAAATATATAATTAAAAATCTTACAATATAATTATTTTTTTTATATTTATGGCATACTTTGATAACCTTACACGGTTGTAACCTCTTAACAAATTAGAAAAGTAATATTCTCTAATTGCCCACCTACAATTATTAAGATAGATTCTTCTATTCGTACGTTAACTAATATAAGTTTCCACGAACATTAGTTCCACATGGTGATAAGTAATGTTCTGCAAACGCAAACACGAAAAGATGATTAAGGTCTTTGTCATTAGAAAGTAAATACCTAAAGTTCGATAGGTTGTAGTGAAACTTTTAAAGTAATTTGTTAACGTCTTTACTGTGGGAATCGTTTTAATATATATATATTTTAATATAAATAATTTGATTGATATGTTTCTAAATTTTAAAAAGATAAATGAGAAGTGTTTTGGGTTCCTGTTTCTTTTTATCAATAAAATTGTTACTTAATTTCAATTTTAAATAATATCTAACATTTCATTGAATACTAATGCTATTATATTGTTTTTAAATACATTATAAATTTTAATTACAGACATATACTCAGAAAAGACACCCCTCCAGCCACCTTCTATAGCTGGACCTGCACCATATAACGTAAAGGGTTATCAGGCCTCAAATTACTCTAAATTCGGTTTCCAAGGCTACCAGAGCAACCCATATTGGAACCCATCAGAACAATTTGGCTACGACAATAGAAGATTAAGGCAAAATAACGAAAACTTAAACGTCTACAATCCAAATTACTTTAACCCGCAGCAGTACCAGAACTATGATTCGGACTGGCTCAGAGCGTCCAGCGGAGTGACCCAGTATAACCCGAGTGAATGGTGGAAGTAAGTGGCTTTACGTTGTTTGCGTGGGTTGATTTATGGTAACACTAAGGTATTTCCGTTCTAATATTCAAATAGGCTTAGTATAAGATATTATTTCAAGATTTGGTTCGATAATAAGTAAAGATAAGGGCATTTTTGAAGTTTGTTTATTTTAATTAGCTTATTAACGCAAAACATCTTAAAGTAAAAAATTAGAAATAATTTAGACAAAAATTAAAAAAGTATATAATGCTATTTATTATATTAATTACAAATACTCATTGCTCACATTTGGGATAAACCCAAACACCATGTACGTCAGTCAACGGCTGACAAAATAAAAATTAGGATTAACAGAAGTTTATGAATCACATTTTCATTGCCGAAGCTTTCAGTATGAGTCACAAACTAGAACAATAGATAATAAAAATATTTTTTTTCGTAGGTATGCGTGAAATTTATATAATGGTAATGTTATTTATATTTTAACACAGTTCTAAGGTTACTTTTCTTACAAACATTGTGTAAAGACACTCCGTTCCCAACACACCACTCAATTTTCGACTCGAAAGTAGTCAAAGTAAATCGCACCGCGCTTTTACCAGAGCAAGAAAATAAAAGTAATTTATTCCCCTGAGAGAGCATCGAACCCACAGTCGTAACATTTTCAGTCAAACGCTGTGATGCTGCGTCACGACGGATACATATGGAAAATGTGTGTGATTTTTCTTTATTATCAGCTTAGACAAAGTTGACTGAGCCAACTTTCTTAAATAAAATGTACGGAATCAGATTAATAACATTTTGGGATACGTTAAAACATATAAAACTAAAACTTATAAAATCTTAAACTATTATATAAAAATCTAGAAGTATTATATAATAAAATATACTTTATCGCACATAAATAAATAAATATATTTTATATTATATGCTAATAACCAATATTTTTAACTATTTCAAGGTATATATCACCGTCCAGATCAGATTCGGGTGTGACAATACAACGTTCTATAACATTTCCGACTCGCACTTCCACGCTGCACGCGCGTCGTCGTCGCAACGCCGAGCTTGTCAAGGCTTCTGAGAGCAGAACCTTGAGTGGAGCGGAAGCTTTACGGATAGCTTTAGGTTTGGCTAAGTGAGTTATCGATTACTTGTATTAATATTTCTGTTGTTGTTGCCTTTTTTATAGCTTTACTAAACCCAAAGGCCTATCTATCTATCGCCTGTTCCCTTCATCAACTGTCGTCACATACATGCGCTTCGGGGGATCCTCATGCATTTTACGTTTTCTTTCACTAGTATCATGAATACTGTGTTAACGGATTGAATTAAATGATTGTATTTAATTAAATAATAAATAAAAAAATAAATAAAAAAAATTGCAGGTGACAAATATATAATTTGACTTTTAGTGAGTTCTAAGTTTATGGTGAGTCTATGTTACTGGCTACTGCTATTAATAGTGGTATTAGTAGTAATGACAGCTGAATGTTTTTATGTAATAGCGAAGACGCGTCAGCAGAGCGCCCGCGACGGCAGGCGGCCACCACCGAGGAGCTGTGCCAGGCGCGCACCCAGTTCATCCAGCCCCGCGCCGCCCTCAACAACAAAGGCAGCTGGCGATATGTTGTTAATATGCCCGATAATATGACACAGCTCGTGAGGGCTGAGATCTGCACGTAAGTTTCAGTGAAGCTACATAGGAATAATAATATAATGGTACTAATAGACTACGACAGAAAGTTCAACACAAATTTCAGACTGTATGTATCTCTGCCTACCCTGCTATTGGTGGGATACAGCGTGAAGCTGAAAAAAAATAATTTAATAAAATTGAAATAATGATTAATATATAAATAGGACATCCGAATATGAGACTTAAGTTATTATAGTTTTCACAAGGACTTAAATATGGTTATAAAGATTTAGGGACGCTAACTGTATAATATTTGTGTAACTACTACATTTATCACAACGCCATCTATGATTAAATAGAAAAGCAATTCGTTTTTTATATTTTAATATTAGAATATTATTTTTTCAATATCTCTTTGCCAGATCGAATGAATGCAGTGGAATTTGTACACTACCAATTGGATATAGTTCCCGTTGCGAGCAAAAGTACATACAAAAACGGTTAGTGGCTCTCGAATCGAGCGGCCAAAACTTGTATACTGATGTTTTCTGGATACCGAGCTGTTGTCAGTGCACTATTATGAATAATAATTAATGTTTAATGTTCTTTTAAATTTTGTGATTTAATTTTAAGATTTGATATGCTTGTTTTGTATTGAAAGTTTCTTAGTTATTGCTACCCGCCACAAGATGGCGCTGTACGCTTAAGCTTTCAATTGCTGTGTATGTGACTAAAAGCTTGATATGACAGACAACTAGCGCGACAGCGATTTGTACTAATTTTGTCATTTATTCTACTATTAAATGCAATTTTATTTTATTTTGGCTTATTCCTATGCAGTCATGACATTAACTATGTAATATGTTTTTATGTAAAGGTGCCGTGTGTTTCTATTAGGTAAAATTTTATGAAATTAACGTAGAATCCAAATGACAGAGTATTAAATAAATATGTATATAAATATAGATTAATAAGAACATTTCATCAAGTATTATTTTTTAATTTAATGTGGAATGTAAATATGAAAGATATATATTAAAATTATTTAATTATTGTGTATGTTTTCCTGATAATAATTTCTATTTTCTTTTATGTTTTCAATAATGAATAATGTATTGTAATATTGTTTTTTGATTTATGTTTAAATGCTTGTTTGCATGATAGTCTTGCAATTGCGAGCTCATACCTAACTCTCCAATATAATGTTTAGTATTTAAATATAATTTTAATATCGCAGAAAAGTGTAAAAAAAATTATAAATGGTTATTTCCCAGCTCTGGAAGAAATACATTAATTACCTATTTTTTCCATCAAATGATGACAGATTATATATATTCTTAAACTAATAATTTTAAATGAATTTGACAAAAAATCTATTATTATATTAAATTTGTGTTATTTATGAGCTACAGTTTGGCCACTTAATCGATATGAATTTATATTTAACAATGAGAAAATATTATTCACAATAATTCGTTCAGTAGTAGCTGCTGTGCATAAGTTGTAGTACCTAACTTTAATTTTTTTATATAAAATTAAAATAAATTATGTCAACAATTTTTGTAATAATAAATACATGTAAAAAATAAGTTTGTTTGATATTTTACAACACAATTCAAGTTTCTGTTAAAACTTTATTGATATTTACTTACTTGAAAATGACAATAATTCAATTTTTCAAATGGTTATAGTATGTTTATGAGATAAGAAGTAGTTGAGGGGCCAGTCATAGCGCAGGAGTACAAGCACAATACTTTTAAGTGTAAATGTGACAGATCGTGGGTTCGATTCTTCGGTTCTTTTTTTGGTTCGCTCTTTATTTGCTTTATTTATTTAAGATCAAAGTTTCCTTATTATCCATCTCATTCAACATGCAAAGCTTCCAGAAGTCGGCGAAAAATAGAAAACGAAACTGTCTTAATGCGAACGGAGTGTCTTAACACTAGGTCCCTCAGCCTACCCTGCTGTGTATCCCGCACAACTTGAAGCTAAAAAAAAACTTATTTATGCCCATCCTTAGCAGGCTGCAGCACTTAATTAGAAGCTTATTTTAAAGAATTAATCACTTAAGTATTGTTTAAACAAGACAACCGCATGTCCCATCAAATATTCATGAAATTATTCACTTCATATAGTGAGAATTTTTTCCGTTTGCACAATCTGTTTCTTTATAGACTCTTCGCTGTCAGGCAATCTTAGAAACATGGAGCTCTAAGTGGGGCCCGCATCTACAGCATTTTCCTCAGATTGAGTTAACAACGGAGTTAGAGGGTGAAAATCCGGTTGCGAGGGACAGCAGGGGCCCTCGGGTTAACGGGCCTACCTTAACTTATTCCGTCTTAAGTAACGAAATAATTTGTTTATGTAAATAGAAGTATGGTATATATTTTGCTATTGATAAATTATTTTAAAAGTTAATAATATATGTGATATATGAAAGCTCTAAAGTGTAGGTTTTCATGTAAAAGTAAATTATTAGTTAATTTACAAATAGTAACTACCTATATAGTTATTTTTTCAATAAACAATTAAGGTAAAAGCTGTAAAAGGAAAAAAATAACAAAGCTCAAAATAAAAAAGGAATACCAAACGTTTAGTGTCTCACAAACGCTACAACCCGTTCAAATAACCGAGAGCACTCGTACACAGCGCCAAAACTCGCGCTTTTAAAATAAAAATCCAAGCAAAAAGTCGACACGCGTAAAAGTGAAAGAGGAAGCGGGGAAAAAATCAATGCCTGCGTTTTATGTTCTGTGCGTGTGACAGATCGGTTGTCATGGCAACCATGGCGGGGGGAGCGCGTGGCGGGAAAAAAGGTCGTAAAGCGGCGGTGGGAACAAAATGGCGTTTGTGTTGGGCGCGCAAAGTTGACGTTTGGATGCGTTCCGTTTTACGATGTTGTTCGGGTGTCGGAGAGTGCGTCGAGGCGGGCCGGGGGGGAGGGGGGTCCGGTAATCGATATTACGCACTTTGTATAGCAATGAAATTGGCGCGCTGCAAGAACGCTTGCACGCACTGCAACTTTTAAGTTTTGGTTTTATTTTCTAGTTTTATGTTTTTGGGGATGTTTTTATAGTACTTGCGGTTTGGTTGTGTTTTTAGTTTTAGTTTGTAAATATGAAGTTTTTGAATAATTTTCTTAAGATTATACAAAAACTTCACATATACAAACTTATTAAAAACATAGTTAAACTCAATATTATTCGGTCCTAACAAAATATTTAAATAACACAACAAAATAATAAAATATTTATTTAAATAAAGAATTTTATATTAATTCAACGAACCAACTAGTTTAAGATAAGAAGCTGTTAAAATAATAACTAGATATTATATCCTTAACATAAGCCTTAATAAAATAATATTTCATAATCATATACTAAACTTATCATATTGGAAATTCACAAAATTGACTCCATTCAAATTGAATTCCAATTTTCTCCGCACAAAATATTAGTCAGCAATAAAAATATAATCAATAACAGTGCACAGATGGCGAATGGAAACGCATGCATAGAAAAAGTAATGACGTCGGGACAGTTAGTAATTCGTTTGTGAAAATTTGATGAGTCACTCGGGCGCGGTGCAAACACCGCAATTATTGTAAACGCACTAAAAATTTAAGACTTTCTTAGGAAACTAATACCCTAAGTAGAAATAAACGGTCATAATCTGTGTAATTAAAGATAATAAAACTATATTTGATATATTATGTCTGTGGAAAATTTAGTTTTTTTTTAATAATTTTTAATTTAATATCATTATGCATTTCATACAGCGAGACTTGGAGTGACTCATGACGTGAATAGCGGTCTTTATTTTTTGCCAATTTCGTGCGTACTGGCCATCGTCACGCTTGCTTTAACAATATATTATGTACATATGTATTCTATATACTAGTATGACTAATATAAAAATGAGGTTTTAGAAAAAATACACTAAGCAAAATATTTTAGTGAATTTTACATGAACTTAAAGCTTAAAGTCCCGATTATATTTATTGTTAAAAATATAAGGAAATAAATAATTTTGTAAATTTACTCTTAATAATACTTACATATAATGTACTCCATTTAATTAAGTAACATCATAAAAATAAGCTATACTATTTATTAAATAAACTATAAACGACTCTACAAAGCTCTTGCAAAGACCCTGCTCATATCGATCGCGCAGCCGAGTTTAGTATAGCTTGAAGTATAGTATAGTTTTTTTTTGCAATTATAATCCTTATTTGGAAAGAATTAAAAGTTATAATCGTACGCTTAACATAAACTATTGTAAGTCGCGTTATAACGTCGTACTTTTAACGACGGTTTTAGTAATATATCAATGTTATTATTTAGCATTGTGAAGACTGAATAAAATAATAATGTTCCGTTTTTATTTTATTCACATCAGTATTTATATATAATTTTATATAATTTTTAATTTATTTAACGTTAATATCCTACGCTACAAGTTGGTTGTGGGTTTTTCCAAAAGTTTATTTTGAATTTGTTCGCAGTTCATAAAATCATAATCGTATAAGGAAAAATCTCAAGGTGAAAATGTCTTAAGGATAATGAACGGATTTGATTACTTTACTATTGCAATTTATGTAATTTGAACAATTCTAAACAGTTCATCACAGATGCCAGTCGTAGCGCAGCGGCACAAAGTGTGACTGTAAAACCGACTGGTTATGGGTTCGATCCCCACTCGAGGAAATAAAATATTTATTTAAATTTATATTTCCATTTCTTCGCTCTGGTGTCGAGGCAAAAGCGCGGCGTTGAGTTCTGTCACTCAACACGCATATGCCCAGAATTCGGCAGAAAGGGGGGAAGATGTGTCTTAATACTAGCAGAGTAGGCAGTGTGTGCAGTGTAGTAGTGTAGTGTTAAGACACTCCGTTCTCTACATTTCCCCGAAATTTTCGAGGCATTGCGTGTTGAGAGGTGGAACTCAATGCCGGGCTTTTGCTTTGGTACCAGAGTGAAAAAATAAAAAATTATAAATAATGATTTATTTCTCCAAGTGGGAGAGGATCGAACCCACAACTGTGTCCTTACAGCTCACACCTCGGCCTCATATACAGTTCAAATAGAAGGGGAAAAAATAATTTTTTTCCCACCTATTTTATATTATAGGGGGAAGAGAATTTGGAACTATAGCAAAATCTTTCTAAAATTGCTAAGTAGGTATGTTATCTGTAACACGATTCACGTTAGAGCTTAAAAGCTATTCCTATCCGCAATAAGAAATAATTAGTGAAACAATGACAAAGACGAAGCTTAGATAAATAAGTATAAGATACTTCATAATTTCTTTTCCCATTTCTTAGAGACTATTAATCATAACTAATGACCAGATAGAATATTTACAAAGTAAATGTAAGATATGTAAGTTTTGCTGAATTATCTTTTTACGAGTACTATATGAAAAAAGTTTTTGTAAGTGATTTTTATTTTAACTAAAGTGTGAAGTTAACAATATAGTGCACTAGGAGTCACTGGACTGTCGTAAGTGCTAAAAAAATTTCATCGTTCTTTTCCAATGATTTTTTATAGTTTTTATCATTACAGCGAGCGAAGCGAATTGAGGAGGAGGGGGGAAGGGGCGAAAAGGTGGTAATTCCTTAAGTAACTTTAATATTTTTTTACAATCCATTAAAAGTAGTGTCAAGACACTTTGTTCTCCACTTAGCGACTGCAGTATTAAAGCTTTTATATAAAAGACTAATATCATTTATAAAACGAATAGCAAATAAGTTTTAATTAACAAATGCAAATAATAGTTTTTATCTGGTATTAACAGAAAATTCATTTTTCTCGTGATCTTTTAGTGCTTACTCTATATTTCTCGGTCCTTTTTATTATTATTAAATAAAATATTTCTAAGTTTGATAATGATGATATATATCAATATTCAATTTAATAATTTACCATTTGAACGAGTCTAATTAGAAAAGTTGGCTATAGTTACATAATTTTACCTTCCATTGCGTATTTAACGCCACGCCTCCTAATGAAACTATAACGTAGATTGGAATTCTCTACATAAAAATTGCAATTAATTTTGTATTTTTATTGTTTATTTTTCATTGTTATATTGCAGATATCTAATATTAGTATTAGTAATAATAGTAGTAGAAACTGTTGTGAGGCGCGTTGAGCGGCACAGCGCCTGACTATAAATACGATTATAGTTGCTTCGATTCTTTTGATTAAGTTGTTTTTAATTTCTCCGTTCAGTTAACAAGACAAAGTGCAGCGTTGAGTACTATTACCATACATTACCATATATTTAATTCCCAATTAAATAGAAACATTACTACAAATCAAATTTCCTTTATATAGAGTTGATAACAAACTGTATAATGAAAGTTAATAACTAAATTTTATAAACAAAATATAACAAATCTATTTTTATATAAAAAGTTATACTTGAGCTTTCTATTGTGATCAAATTGTCAACATCGGCGTAATCGGTATAAGCGTATCTTAGACCTTTTGTCGTTGCATATGTCGTGTAGCATCTGCCAACGAAATAGTCCATTTAAACTGTTTCAGCTGCTTTATAGGATGATAGCGAGTTTGATTTCTTCAGTTACGTATTGGAAGTAAGAATTTTAATATATATTTTATATTTTCTAATATTGCAGATGCATTAAAAAGATTACACATAGTAGAGTCTACTCTACATAAGTAAATGTTAAAAAATCTGCTAAGTTGTTAATCGATTTTCTATTGAAAGATGACACCGATTACCCTATATTTTGCCACCGTATGTTATTGTAATTTAGGAAGGTAGCAAGGTAAATGTCGAGATAACGAGGGTGTATTAACTGGGTGAAGGGGATCAGCTAGGAGTCTGTCAAGTGTTTCTACTAACAGGCCACGGGGCACCTCGCGAGGGGCCAGCGATATAGGTGAGCAGCATGGGGAGCAGCTCTACCCTCCTAACACCTTACGGCACGAGCGAAACAATCGGAAACACCAACCTGTCGCAACACGCACCCTTGCCAAAACGGCGAAATAATTCCATTACTGGGCATCAACTGAGGAAACGATATGGAAATGAGCGTGGAAACCGAATATACGAAAACGCGAACGACCGAACGTGAATGCGAAAGGCGATCGATCGAAAGCTTGTTGCGAGTTGTAAGTAAACAGATCGAAGCGTTGCCTCGAATCCCGCCAAATGCAGCGACAGCTGTGCGTAGCTCGTAGCGCGTAGCCGCCGCGCGCCGCCGCACGCCGCCGCGCGCTGTAGAGGCGCCACCGGCCCTATTATTATTATTTGTAAACAAGCTGCGGGCGCGCGGGCGGCGGGCGGCGAGCGGGGGGGGCGCGGGCGGCGGGCCGCCGGGGGGGCGGTCACGTGACCCGCCGCCATTGGCCGCCGCGCCGGCAGCTGCATGCCCGCGCTAGTCCGCCGCCGACCGCCGACGAGACTGCACGCGCTTTCATTCCCGCGTCGCAACACGCACCGACGCGATCGCGATCTGCAGCCCTTTTTGTTTATTTTTCGCGCGCGTCCTTCGGGCCGTTTTGTGTTTCGGAGCAGCGAGACGAAGAAAAAAAGGAGCGGATGGATCAAGCGACCGGAGAAGGTAGCGCGAGTTTGTAAAGTTTTGTGCGACTTGGAAAGTTGTGGAAGTGTTCGTAAAGTAGTATAGTGGAAGCTTCTGGTTGTTTTTGTGATGTTAGTTGGGCAGGACGACGGCGGTGGAGCGTGACGCGGGCTCCGGTGCCGGCTCGCGCGCTTCCGCCAGAGCTTTCGTTGTGCTTTTGCGAATTGATCCCCGTTTTCCTGCCGTGGCCATGCCATTGTCACAACACAAGGATTGTAAAACATCAACAAAAAATATATTTAACGGTTAAATTAATTTATCTATATAATACACATATATTCAAGTAAAACTCCAATAACTTTATAAAAGAGGAATGTTGTTGACAAGAGGAGTATGCGCAGGAACACGGGTGTAGAGTAAATTAGTGCGATGATACATCGGCATGTCATAGTTATTACGCATGATTCGCTATTTATCCTTTAAATTTATTAGTACACTTAAAATGTAATGTTGTAAAAGAAAGAAATATTTAATAAAAAATAAAATTGAATTTAAATATGTAAATTCAATGTTACAATTTTCATTTATTACTACACTACATAAATCCAATAAGATACCCGAAAATTAGATCTTGCTTCTCATTAAAAATATAACTAAAATACTACACTTATTTTGATTTACTTTCTTCTGTTCAGTAGATAATGTTGTTTACTAAGCTTTAAATATGTAGAGACTACTATTACAGGTTATAAATGTAATGTAATTCTAAAAAAAAATATGCCCTTTTTATACTACCTAGTATGTATTGTATACAATTATATTAAACATAGCATGGTCCATTCGTTATTGTATAACATAATAAATAGTATAGCTCACTTTATATAGGAAAAACAGAACAATCCTAGATACGTAATTTCTTTCTATTCTAACAGTAGTAGTTGCTTATTCATAGGACAAATTCCGTGCTGTTGTACATTCCACTTTGAAATGAAGTTCCTATAAAATTAGTATAACTATAATTCTACTTAATATCATTCGTTTCAATTGTAAGCAGCACCACATATCTTAAAACAATGCCAAGACAATTTAAAAATAAAATGATTCCTGTCTTTGATCGTTACATAGTGCGCGCTCTACATACTCGTACATTATTTACGATAAGAGTCTATACGGACGAGCAGTTAACAGCGAAGACGACCCGGACGGTCCCACGGAATAATCGAATAAATAATACGCCTTCCTCCCGTGGATGCGATAATGGCGAGTCAAGTTCAGTGCGGCCAATGAAAACAAATAAACAAATTGGCCAATTTCGCCGCTGACTGCCGCTGACTGTCGCTGTTGATGGTGAACGGTTGTGCAACGTACTTCCTTTGGGTTATGCTTCCTTTTTCTAGATTTGTGTTTTTTGGATTTTGTTGTCTTTGTGTGTTAGAAGCTGGTTTATGGTTCTGCCGGTTAAAATTTAGGTGTAAGTTCCATCTTGCAAGGCTATTAACATTTTTTCAATCGCTAAATGCTACTTTATTTCTTTATACATTTGTATATTTCTTTGATTGCCAAGGATATGTATTTTTTAACCGACTTCTGT
>FAPJ01004915.1:10379-28869 GCA_001485985.1 Heliconius ethilla aerotome | reverse complement strand
TTTTTTTTTTAAACTTTTTATTTTTTTTTTTATTTTTTATTTTATTTTTTTTTTATTTATTTATTTATATAACTTATTTCCTTACTTTAATCCTATAATGTTGGAATGGATGTTTATATATAGGAACAACAAAATAAATATGAAAACATTGCCTTGTAAGGCTGTCGTATCATAAAGGCATAGCGTCTAACAGAAACGCGAAATTTGTGGTTTAGATGTTTTTTCGTGAATTAACTTAATTTCCTCTGCCATACCCTGCTACAAGCACTTTACGCTCAGAGAAGACGAAAGAGACTAGAGTCCATATTTATAAACCGCTCTCAATTTCGAGATCGGTCTTTAGATACTGTTTTCATTCATAAATTATATATCTATGAATGAAAACGGCATCTTAAGATCGATCTCGGACTTGAGAGCGAAGTGTACTAATACCTAATAGTAGGTACTTGTCCCTCTGTGATATTTATATAATTCGCAAAGCATTAAAAATCGAAAAATGATTAAAAAAATAATAACCATATCTTACTCCGATATTTTAAAATCATGTACTAAAATGTTGTTAGCAGAAGTACCTAGAGGTAGCTAGAGACCTACAGTAGGTAAGTGGCATGCTTGGCTCGGTCAATCATTTGCGCAAGATTCATAAAATGTTTGGAATAAAGCCAATTAGCGGAGATAAACACAATCACGATGGAATACACTACGAGTTTTGTACAATTCATATTTTTATGCGTTGAAAGGTTAGTACTCCCATTAAAATCTTCTCTAAAGGGTTTTAATATTTATTATTTTTACCCGATTGCAAAGGAACGGTTACGATTTTTTACAAGCTCATATCTCAAGAACAACTGAACGGGTTTTCATGATTGAAACGAAAACGACCTCCACTAGTAACATTTCAGGGTGAAAAACAAACGTAAATACTATATTAAACGTATGACATATACTCACGTTTATTTTTATTGTGCTATACGCTCATAGGAGTTACGGAGATCTGAGACGATTTATGTGTTGTTTTAATGTAATTAATGTATAATACACTAACATTATTACATTTTCAAAACTATTAATAATTTCAAATGTGAAATATAAATATACCAACTGAATTAAGAATCTCCTCCTTTTTGAAATCAGTTAAAGAATAAGTGATTATAAATATTTAGCTCTACCAATCGAACAATCAATAATATAATCGACGAAGCAAGGCTTAACTTAGCAATCGCAAAGCATCGCCAAAGCATTTATTTATTAGTATTAACTTTCCACTTCAACCTTATGCAGCCTAAAATAAGGCACTTTTCAAATATACGTTTACATAATCGATCCTCTAAATTCAATTGAAAAACAGTTGTCTCTTCAATATAACTAAGATTAAACTCATAGAAATTGTTGTACACAATTATAATTCTTGAATGCTCATTAGCAAAGCTGAACCTCCATTAAATCCCAAAATATTTATCTCAACTCATTATTCTATTACCGTTCTAATACCATTAAATCGAGATAGCTTAGGTATATAAATATCAAAACGAAAATGAAAAAAAAAAACATAATTCACACCACATTTTCCAATCAAACCAAAAATCAATCCAATAATGAAAGAGAAGTAGTCGTGGTGTCAACATGGTTCACGATAGGCAAACACTGATCACTGCTCTACGTACGGCGGGACGCGCAGGATCCACGGAACACTGGAGAACTCTTGGAAGATGATGAGAACCAGCCAAAAATACCTGTTGTAGATCGACGAGCTCGACCGCACCAGGGGTTTCCCAGCTGCGTCACCCTTGCAACAGTTGCTGCCCATGGCGGGAGCGCATCTCGTTTCGAATCGAGTTCGCGATGGCCAGCCGCGTACTGTGCGATCCGTAAGATATTTTCGTAAAAGCGTAGCTAGCGCCGCTACTCTTTTTATTTTTATGTAGATGTATTTTTTTTATAACTCCCAAATTCATTACGTTAATTGTTAATTAAAGCTACTCTTAGATTTTTAGCATTGTATTTAATAATTAACAGACATAATAGAAATTCGAAAACAAATATGTTAAAGAACGAAATCTAAAACAAGATTTGTTCTAAAAACGTTACATATCATCCCCTGAAAATCAGTTTTCAGTTTAACGCGTTGGTGCAACAACAGATGGCGGTGCGCGCGTCGATCTATAGATCCACTCACATCCGGTCCACGATCTTTGGAGCGGGCGTGAGATGGCGCTAACTTTACAATGAATTACGGACTTGATAACCTCATGTTTATTTTTGGTAAGAATAAGGTAAACTCGGACTGACATCACAATCATCGAACCAGGCCATGCTCCATAGGTATTATGTATTCTAAAACTAATAATAGATTATTTTCAATTTGAAATCATGCACTCGGATGTTTGGTTGTGTTCTTGGAAAAGTATGTAAACTTGGCCAATATTTTACTTCGATTATAATAGGAATTAGATGCTGCATACATAATAATATATATAAAAAGGTACGGTAAGGTAAAAGTACTCTATATAGCGATACAATTCCGACATATTTTTTTACTTTTTTATAGCAAATACCTACTTACTACTTATGTAGATTATAAATTCATTACATTTGCCTCAAAAGTGCCATAACTATAAATACAATAGATATGCTTTAAAGAAAATTCATAAAAACCGTCCTATTGAATATCGAATTATTATATTAAATTATCATATATATAATTATCATCTATATAATAATCATGATATAAAATGTCAAATATATATGATTAATTGATTAATTGATATATCATAATCGCTGTCTCCTAACTATTGTGATGGCTCTATCGTTTTTATACAGTGGTAATGCATCGTATATATAGCTAATAGTGCAGTACAGTTACTAATGACCTTTGACGTGGTGGGCGATCATAAAGACAGATATAACCATATTTCATTGCTAAAGTTCTATCCTTATGCTATAACACCACTTTATACTATATTACGGCGCCATCAGATATTACAAGTCAAAATGACACCATTCCATCAGGATCTGGTAGTGCTAGTGACACACCAGTGTCGAGTATCTACATCGCTTCCTGGTCTGTATTTATACATTGACATATGAAAAACAAACAACGCTTGCCGGCGCAACGCGTGCGCATCTAAAATCACAACTGAATTCACTTCGCCCCCTATTACCTGCTCGATATTTACATAGTTGAAAGCTCTAAATATTATTCGGCGTTTACTTTAGACATCTTGTTATATATACACACACTTAAAACTAAACATTTTAGTTGCTCATTTTTTATATGTCTAGAAATAGAACGTACCATTCGTATAGGAAGGGTGGTGTGCCTGAGGGCAGCGGGAGGACGATGGCGGCGTCGGCCCCGGGGGCTGCCCGGACGGTCCGGGGGCCGGCGGGGAACGATGGGGGCTCCATGGGCTCCAGTCCTCTCGGCCCGCGCGCGCCTGGTCGTGTGCGCGCGCACGCTCCCGCCCGTCCGCTTTCTATAAATAATACGAAAAAATGTACAGCGCTAAGCGAATTTCGTACGACGCGAATATTTCGCTAATATCGCCACTGTCGCTTAACTTTAATTGTGATCGATTTGGAATTAAATACGATTGTGTTTATGAATTGTAATAACCTACTTGTGACTACTATGCAATTTAAAAAATATGAAAAGTGACAATATATTTTTTTATGATATCAGATATTAATGTTCTACAATTACTAGGTATACCTATCTACATAGTTAAGATGTAAGAATTTCAAAATTATGATTAGCAGAGAAATGTTAGTTACTACACAATTGTTTTAGTTTTTTTGTATTTTTGGCTCAGTTTTATATATAATAATAAAAATGCGAAAACTTACCTATAATACTTACATATTAGTTTGTATAATTTTAATCTATATAGAAGCTTAAGATAGTTGTATGTATGTACCTCACAGATCAAACTAGAACATCTGTATGTAGCAACATTCAATACAAATATATACTTTCCACCAGCTTGTTTCGAAAGTCACTTAAAAGAACAAAAAAGAACAAATCTCTCCCTAAGGGGAGAGACCACCTTGGGGTCTTTGGAAATTTGGAATTTAATCAACGTAAAATTTTAATACTGCTAGTCCTATTATTTAGCCAAAGAGTGAACACGCAATATTTTTATAATAACAAAATAAAATAAGAAGTCATAAAAATCATTTTTCAATTATCAACACCATACAAGCATAGTTTACATACCGTGAGCGTATTGCGAGACGGCATTAGCTAATATTGAAAATTGGTCAAAGCCTAAAAAAATTTAGTGCATAACAAAAACAGTTTTGACGATAATAACTACAGTAGTATGAAACTGTGTCGAAGTTACCAATGCTCGCCTCACAAGTGTCGTTTCGAAAGTTATATCAAGTAGATATTTCACTTCCTCGAGTGGGGATCGAACCCAGAACCGTCGCGTTACACTCACATCCTTGTGCCGCTGCGCGGTTTTAATAGCTCCGCCCCATGCTGGTATGCAATAAGTTAGCAATGATTGCACAAGCGCGTAATAAATCATTTTTAGTACTTCTGAACTAGCACTAGATCTAAGTTGCTTGTTACAGAGATGAATGTTAACTTTAATATACGAGAAGCTAGAGCTTGTATATGGTTCTTCCAAGAAAGGCTTTCATCGATAAGGACACCAAGATACTTAATACAACAAGATCGGGTTATTTTAGAGCAATTACAGGCTTGATATTCTTTCAGTGCATCATGTTTATATATGTATGCAAAACACCGATAGCGATACTCAGGCCATCCATAAAACACACTGGCTCAATATGATATTAAAATTCATTACGAACTGTGCTAATTGTGTGTTTTGCCGTGTATATTATTATTTATTTAATTTACTACATCATACCCAAGGAACATACTGTTATAGTTTATCCGCTCTGGTATCAAGGAACCGTTAAAATAATTAAAATTATTTGATTTAACTAATTTTAGGTTGTGTGTGTGTTTGGTAACAGAAACCAGTCACGCGTTTTTAAAACTGAAGAAAAACAAAAATCGAAAATATTTTATTTTAATCAATTTATGTACCTATAGGTAACGAAATCAACTACTAATAAAAAACAAGTTCCAAATCACATCAAAATACTTTATTCTTCAAACTACAATGTTTGGTTTACAACTATAAAGTACACAGATTCGAATTGCTAGACCATTTGTTAGGCTAGTCTACAAGCTTTCAGGGCTATTAAAGAAAAACAGAAATGATCTCCTCTGATCAAAAATAAAAATAAAGCTATCTAGCTCATAAAAATAAGGTTTTTTGTTTTGAAATTGAAAAAAAATGTCTTGTTATTTGAATAGTTGAAATAGTTTCAGCTTTCATACTAATATTGATTGATACTGGTCACGGTATTTTTCATATTAGCCTTTGTACAAGTGGGTTCATGAATTGTTTCTTTTTTGTGTTTAATTTTTAAGAATCATGAAATTCTATGAAACTCAATTTCGTCATTTCAACTGCCCATACAACAAGACCGCAAAGTAAATTATTTATGGTTTAATACAAAAATGCGTTACAAATATACTAAAAAAACACAAATATATAAAGTTTGTTCGAATTTGTTTCGCTTATAAATAAAATGGTTAAACAAATAGCGAGGCCGACATTACCTTAGTCTATAAAAAAGTAAAGAAAAAAACAAAGAAAAGTTATTATATATTTTTTTTTCAAAACTAAAATAAACATCTAAAATAATACTAATCAAGTACATGAAGTAACCCTGACGAAGTGACATCATTAAGATGCGGTGGACTAACAATAAAAAAAATGTTATAATTAACATATCCCCCTAAATAACAAAAAACATGTAAATACACAAATTTTCGTATTAATACTAAATTCATGTATTATCATTTCAGTCGGGAAGTTAGTTTAGAGGATAAGAACTTTTATAGAAACTGTAAAATCACATCAAAAAGTTACACAACGTCCAGTCCACAGTACAACTTACCTACAACAGTCGGGTTTAAAACATATTCATTGGAATGATTATTATAGCACAAAAGGTTCTCTACTAGAGATGCCACGAACACTGTACTGTGAACCACGTAAACCTGAATATTTCAGCTTGATTTGAGTTGCGAGACCCTAAAAACACACGTGAATAACAAGTATTACGATCTTTGATTTTCGCGGTTACGTGTAATAATTGCGCGCGTATCTATATTTTTGGAAATCTTAGACATAAAACTGTCTTCGTGGCACCTCTAAGATGATTCATGACTTTCCTTTATTTAAATGCATTGAGAACATTTCCTTACTAAAAATACGATTTCCCTACTTGTTATAATATAACAATCCAGTATCAAACTTCAAATATAATAATTATACTTCGTTCGTAAATACCTTAGATTGGTTAGCTTTGGTTAATGAGATACACTTTCATTTAATAATAGATACCATACCTTACTTCCTACAAGATCTCTTCACAAGAACCTTCACTTACGCCTATTATCTTAAATACCTCATCAAATAACCAATAGCTAAACCTAATTCAAAACTAACCTAAAACTAACCTGTACATTATATCAATACCAACCCTATAACTAGAATTGAATAAATCAATAAATTTAGAACATATTTGAAGGGCTAGTTGGAGCCCTTTAAACGTATCAAACACGCTACAGTATATCAAGATCTAAAGCCACAAGTCAGTCAGTCATCACACTAAATTTCATGGGTCTCACGCCACACTAGCATAGGTACATATTATGTAAAACACTTTAGTTGACCAGCATTTGTTAATTAAAGACTAGCTAACATTAAATTTGTGTTTGGCATTAAAGCAGAAAATTGAATATTTAAGTTTAAGCTAAGGATATTAACATCTCTTCCTAAAGTGTAATACATAGTATGTCAACGACAAAAATACACGCACCTGTGCAAATATTAATCAAAAATATATATATTCTATACCTACCTAATTAAAATATATATAATATAATGTGCAAAAGGTATTTATGAAAATAGGAAGGATAAGGCTAGTCTAAAAATATGAGCATATTTTTTTTTCTAAATAATAAGTTTTTTCTATACAGTGTATATTATTATGTACAATCGAAATGCATATTAGACAGGCATATTCAAAATGCGTAATAGACAAATAAAATAGGTAAGCATCTTTCTTTTTAAATAGCAAACAAAAACAATTTTGAGGCCAGCTAAAATCAATTGAAAATTAAGATTGTCAAAATTTTTTTTTCGTATTTTCGAGTCATTTTATTTGAAAATTGAATTCAAAATTTCCATTTACGAGTTTAAATACGAAAGGAAGATAAGTTTTAAAAAACAGCGTAGTATCATAAGCTCTTTAGATTTTGCACAAAAACAAATAACGTGTAGAAGCATAATATAGAAAAAAATACTTACCTATTATTTAATTTATTTGTTTATTTTTTATTATTTTTTTTAATTTATTTAATTTATTTGTTTTTACACTACTATATAATAAGTAATTAAGCATTAGCTTAAATTAATTAAGTACATGTTATACCTAATACTTAAGCTATATACAAAGCATAGAATTTCCCCTAAATTATATCTATATGTACATAATTATGTTAGACTTGATGAATGGTGGAACAGCGTTGATGTTTGCATAACTGTTAAAAATAAAAAAAAAGAGAATACAATTTAAAATCTATGAACTTAACTTAAAACTATAATATAATATAAGATCATTTATAAATATTTATTTTTCATTTCTCTCATTTCACTATCTACTTAATATATCATATATAGGGTAAATCAATTTCGACATATTTTTTTATTGCATTAATACATAATCTCTAACAAGAGTTACTTGGGGAAACGAATATTTTTTTAAAAAAAAATTAGCTACTTTCTGTTTACCGCAATACAGCAAGATAGGCGACACCGTCAAACTTAAGTAACATTGCGTTTTTAGTGGCGCAATTCAACGCCGCGCTTTATCGTCTTACCAGAGCGAAGTAACGAAAATAATCCATTCCCCGAAGAAGGAATAGAACCCACAGCAATCGTCGCGTGTTTAGGCTGTGCCGCTTCACAATTGGAATGTCTATTTATACCATAACTATAGAATTTGTAACTAAACCTACAATAAGGTCACTAATATGATAAATTAAATAAAATAATGAGATCTTTTTAGGCCTTCATAATTGAAAAATAAACCGAGATCTTTATCTTAGGCTTAAACCGCAATAAATTCAAAACACAATAAAAGAAGAAAAAAAGATACATTTTATATCCGCAATAAGCAATGTCTAATGTGTTATGCTCAATGTGATTATTCAATCAATTATTTACATTTTTTTTCTTATGCATAGTGTGTGTGAATTCATGTAATGGTGAAAATCAATTAAACCATATAAAAAATGGAACGAATAAAGATTCAGATTCGAGCCCCGCTATGTTAATTTTTTTTATATGGTTTCTCCTATCTAAATTAATTTCTAATTAGATTCTAAAACAGGCAAAAAAACTGAGAATGTAGTGTAATCTCTAATTTACAATAGTAATATATTTCAACCTATTTCCTTAACTTAGCAACTAAACCTAACGTCGAAACCCTAATCATAATGAAGGATTAGCAAAAAATATCTAATTAGACAATAGTGAGCTCCAAAATATAATTATCATTGCACGGGGCATCTTTACATGCCGTATCATTACAGGTCTCCTTCAACACAACGTTTCCATTATCTTCAACGATAGTGTCTTTCATCATTACGTTATTATTTTTGACGCTGTCGTTGCAATCGCACTGAACACAATCATCAATGGCCATTGTGACAGTTGTGACGTCATTCTTGTCGTTCTCTACGTAATTAACTATTAATTGGGCCGGATTCGCTTGTTTTCTCTTGCGTCGACGATTTTCCGTCAGCATTGGGAGTGCCTTGATGCCATCTGATGACGATGAGGTCTGACGATGGAAGTACTTGAAGTTCTTGCGTATGCCGCATCGGCAGCCACTTAATGCGTTTTCTCTCCTATTGTATATAGGTTTGGTTATTATTTGTTGGTAAAAAAAACAGCTTCAAACATTATCCAGTATAAGCAGTATATGTGTAACTGATATCTTAACTATAATTAAACTTGTACTAATATTTGATTGTACACCAATACCTTGCTTTGCGTCGCACACAAACAAATAAAATTACTGTAATTAAAAATTAGTAACCTAAATTACATACTAGACTTCTTTAACTATCTATTGGTTGCTAAAAAAAAGAACACTTCTTATTTTATTACTTACACATATCAACAAATGAAGTCATTGTCTAAAATCAGTTTGTATTATATTTAAATCACGTTTGAAATTATTTAGTGGGTATGAGAACTAAAAAATTATAGATTCCATATCTTCAGGTAAACGTCTTTACAAAAATAATAATAAAATACTTAACATTAATTACGATTATGAAGATACGTCGTTTTAAACTTAAGGCGATATTTGATTAATTTATTTTTATTCGCATAGTAAAAATGTTTATACTCAACCACGCTCAACCCGTATTTTTTTATTAGTTAAAAAGTAAATTTCAGTAGCTTTCATATGGTATTAAATTTGGCTGCGTCTACTTGCGACAACTGTACAAAATTAAATTTTAAATAAAAATATTAATAACCACTCTCCCGGTTCCCATTACTGTCAGTATACCATAACTGTCTTTATTCGTTTGCTTCTTTACTTATGTATTTATATTAATTTCATTTACTTTTCTTTTTCTAAGAGTTGTTTTATTGTTATTCGAAATTATCGAAAAAGAAGCAGCGAATTAAAAGGAAAAGCCGCCAAATATACCTAGGTAGATTATATGGTTTGTATAGAATAGCGATTCTATGTCTAAGATTTCCAATATAACTTTCGATTTAAGTATAGAATAGCGTACGAGATATATTTTCAAGTGTGTCTTTGTGTTGTCCTCCAATTAATTGTAAGTTCATTTTACTACTTAAACGATAGAGAGGTGAACAGACGTAAAGTGGACGTTGATCGCTATATATTCTTATTATAGTATGCAGGTCATATTTAATTTGAAACTGTTTTAACCAACGAGATGGACGGCACAAATAATTTTCTACCGTACTGTATTTTTAATTGGGAATCGAATTCAAATCTTTCATTCATTTTGCTTTTATTAATTAATTTATAACATCAATTTAATTTTATATTTTCTGAAGACAACTGGTAACATGGCACTTTTCCATCTTTAGCAATTACAATACAATTTTTATCGACATATTTTAGTTTTACCAATGTAAAATGTTCTTTCTTCTTAATGGTGTGGGTTTATAATAAGTTTGGGTTTTAATTAAAAGATTTGCATTATAAGGGAGCTATTATAGTGTGCAATAGAGTCGTTACAACATTGGAAATTGCTATCTTATTTGGGAATAAAAGGCTATATTCTAATAAATTTACATTAAAAAAAAATATTTCCCCAATTTATTTATTGGCAGAGTTATATTCTTTTTTAAATTTTACTTCGTTCAATTTTATTTTGAAAATGTAGTATTTTCGTAAACCTGGAACCTATCTTCGATCATTAAATGGTTATATTAAAATATATTTTCACTTTGCGTCGTTTCAATTTGCGTCGTGTTTTTTTGGAACGTAACCCCGACTCGAAGCGAGGTATTGGTGTAATTAAATTATAATTCTCAAAATATTTCAATTTAAAGAAAAAGAAGATAATATTTTTTTATTATACAACTAGTGATGTAATATTCGAATATATATATTTAATTATTTTTACAAAAATCATACTAAAACACAAAAATATATATTTAAAAATCCAATACTAACTCAGCAATAACACGTTCTCGTTGCTCCAGCTGTAGTTTAACCGCACACACTTCCATATACAGTTCATTGGCTCTTGACAGTTGTTGTTCATAAACGTAACGTACATCCCTAGCGTGTTTGATCTCCTCACGACGTTGAGCTATGGCATCTTTGGCTAAAGGTTTATCACTTCTGTGTAAAAAAAATATTAACAAATGTTTCATTACATAGGTTTTAAGAAAAAAGGCCGCGTCTTTTATTAGAGATGTAATAAGCAGTTTCAGTATAAAAACATATTGTTTAACTAAAATTTTAATTTTATAAAGTCTTAGATTAGACATTTTTAGTGATGGACAAAGATAAGTTATAGGTAGGTTATTTTTTTTAGATATTGAATAATAAGTAATAGTTTATTTGTTGGAAAAAAAATTAACTCAGATTTTAATTATTAAGCCAAGACTTACTTAGCATAAAGCTTTTCCATACATTTGTGGACTTCTTGACGCCATAAACTTTGTGTATTGTGGAATGTTTCCAAATCCATTGTGCATATATCTTCACCTGCCATCTCTAAATGCGCAGCAATTATCTTAAATGGTGGCCTATTAAAGACAAAAAATTAATATTCATTCTTTTATTTTTTTAATTTCATTTCATTACTATATCTGCACATTTAGCAGGGTAGGCAAAGGGAACCTAGACAATCCGTTCCCCACACAGCCCAACTTTTGAGATATTGCTTCAGTCAATTTCAATGGTGGAATTCAATGCTGCGCTTTTTCTCTACCAGAGCAAGGAGATGTAACTAATCCCTTGTAAATCAGACGCTTGCCTAGACAGCCTCCTACGTTTTACTCCTACAATATAATATATTATATATTTTTTAAATTCTATAATTATTTACCTATTCCTAGGAACTCTATTCCAGCATTGATTCAGCAACAACTGTATACTACTAGGGCATGTAGTAGGAACCGGCAAAGCTATGGTATCAGTTCCAACGCCCCACATGATTGCATGGGTTTCCAGATTCTTGTATGGAACTTCCTGAGTTAACAGTTCCCATAGCACTACCCCATAAGACCAAACGTCAACACGTTCTGAGCACGGCTCATGGCGTATTACTTCTGGCGCCATCCACGCCACTGTCCCTGTGAAACTCATTATGGCACTCACATCATTCCATTCACGACTAGTACCAAAATCGCTAACCTTTACAACTAAGTTATCTGCAATGAGAATGCTAAAACAAAAAAATAATATTTATAATTGAGGTAATTATTGATTTTCTTATATGAAATAGTGTAAACTCAATACACTCTCAATAATGTCTGAAATTCTATGTTGCCATTATAACTATTTTCCTTTATAGTGGAATATTTGAATTAGCATGTAAGTAGTGATTCTTAGTACCATAATCTCAATAACTTCAAACTTCAGAAACAAAAACACAAAAGTTATTCTAATCCTCTTAATTTAACTCCATATAATACTCTGATCTGTTCTGTGTTGTTATATAAATTTTACATTGTATTTATAATAAAAAAAGAAACATATTTACTTTGGGCTTTTAAGATCTCGATGAATAATCTTGTGTGAATGAAGATAGCTCATGCCCAAAGCAATATCACGGGACCAGCGTACAATTTGCTTTGGCGTGAAAGATACTCCACTATGAAGAAATTCGAATAGAGGACCATATTGACAATATTCCATTATAATGCAATGAAATGGTGTAACTGTGCATACTCCTCGGAAACGAACTAAAAAAATGTTTTTAATTATACATAACATATTTACATAAAAAATATTTAGGTTAATGTCAAAATTAAAGATATAAACAGAGCATGTATGGAGCATTTTAAAATTTTCATATAAACAATCTTTTTGTAATTAAATAAAAAAACAAAATTTTTATAAAGCATTTCTTGTAAATATATGCAATGTAGAAGGAAAACATCAGTTGACCTTCATCCATTCATATCTTCAATTCATATTTCCTTTCCTAATAAAAACTATTTATACCTATGTTTTCATGGTTAAGTTTTCTCAAGTGTTTGATGTTAGCTTCACTCTTGTCCCTTAGCTTTTTCACTGCAACCATTTCACCCTTAAGATTACCGCCAAAGACAATTCCTTGAGCCCCGGAACCCAGGTATACTAAATCAGTCAGACTCTCAAAAGGAACTTCCCAGTCATTTTCCGCTACAAATAATAACACTATAAGTCTTTATTGAGAATAGTGAGACCGTTGTGGTGCAGCAGCACAAGGGTGTGGCTGCAATGCGACGGTTGTGGGTTTGATCCTAACTCGAGGAAGTGAAATATTAATATTTCCATTTCTTCGATCTGGTGTCGAGGCAAAGCGTGCATTGAGTTCTGCCACCCAACACGCAATGCCTCCAGAATTCGGCAGAAAGTGGAGAACAGTGTTTTAACATTATGTTCCCTCTGCCTAGTTGCTGCGTGTGGGAAATAGCGTGCTGATTTGATTGAGAATAGTTTTGGATTATAGAATTTATTTATAAACAGACACAAATTGTTGCTTAATAAAGTCACATTGCAGCATAAAATTGCCTTGCATTATAGGGATAAATAAGATTTACTTACTTAAATATAATAATATGTATATTAAAATATTTGTCCTCTCTAAGTATATTTTTTATTATTTTGTATAAATAATATTTTTACTTCACCATGTGGTTGAACAAATTTAGTACTGAGAAAAATTATTTAGGCTTACCTCCTTTTTGAATTATTATAATTAAACACCACAATTTATAACTTTGTATCAAAAATAAACAATAAGCGATAAAAATACTAAATTAATCTAATATTCATATAATTTAATGGTCTAGAAAAGACAATATCAAAACGAAACAAAAATGCACAAAACGTAAGAAAGCTCGAATAATGTCGCCATTGCGAAGCTTTGATACACAAAAAAAATCAATAATGCAAGGTAGATGGAAGCTAAAAAATCAATTTCCCTCCCCTCCCTCCCCCCGATTTGCCCCAAATGGACCTGCGTGGCGCATCGACCTTGGATGCGTCCCTGTAATTGCATCTAAGCGAATGAGCCCTGGGAATATTTACGTATTATATGCATATAATATAATAAATATATAATAAAACATACCTTGAGAATGCTCGTAGTCTGGACTTTTGAAAAGAGACCAAAAAGTTGTTAAACATTCCATCACACCACACATCCAAAATAATGTCTTTTTGTCACGTTCTAAAACTGGAGATCCGAAACCAGGATACTCATCTTTCGTTGTGTACGAAGTAGCGTTAAATTCGATCTGGGCTAAGGGATCCATCTTTGGTTTTATTTATGAGAAATATGAGACAAAACAAATATTTTGCGTAAGTTCAAAATCAAATATGTACTAAATTACACGTTCCGTGTTCCGTCATTGCGCCTTTCCATTATGGAAACGTGAACAAGAATACTTTTAGTACGAAGTCAAGTGGATTGCGGTATGCAAGAGGACGCGACGCGGAGTGCCATTTTTACTTTATATAGCAAGCAAATTGTCTATGAGGTAGGCATCAGTCTTGCCAACATCAGGAAAGCAAAAAACAGCATATAATAGTACTTAAAAAAACATTAAAATATAACATATCATTAAAAATAATACAAGTATTTTTACATTTATAAAGAAAATAAAGTTGAAATGCAAATATCCAACCAAAATATTCTAAATTTTATTAAAATAATTAATTTTATCAACATTTTCAATTTCGAGGCTTTCAATGTTCACGTAATATTATTTTTAGTTACGTACATAAAAAAACTTAATTCTTATATTATTTCGGTGTTCTCCTGTTTTTATGGCTCTCTAGACTGCTTATCTTAAGATCGAGCATCAAATATGTTAAGCTGAAATTAATATCCAATAACTAGATTTACGGTCTCTTGGAGGTCAAAAAATGAAAAGTCAAGGCAATTTAAAAATACGAGCGATTATAGTTTTCGCTGCATTTTGTATAAAATTCACCACGTGCAAACTTTATATGGTACTTCCTGTGGACAAGTATGAAATTCAACTAAACGTGAAAATTTACAATACAAACGAAGGTATAAAATGAGTGCAAACTTATACATATATGTCAACTTTAATAAGCAAGGTTCCTGTTGTACTACGATCATAGATACAGTAGATATGAGCACTAAAACAGAAAACACTAAGGCAAAAAAAAACAGTCAATATACTATTAAAACGGTAGGGTTGGTAGCACTGTTAGGCATAGAAATAATTATCTTTGATATTTTAAAACGAATTCGATGAATAATTGATGCATATAACATGGTAAAGCATGAACCATATAACATATTATTAATTTATTATTGGGAATAATATTTTTAAGAAATTTAAGTCATTCATTTTCGTCAAAAATGTTATAAATATGTTTCTAAATATTCTAAATTTTTATATGAAAATAAAAAAAAAACTTAATAAAAGTTTATTTACGTTACGATAATTACTATCCGTTCATAAAAATAGGAATTTGGACTCCCTATTAATAATCAATATTTTTTATGCTATATTTTTCAACTTCAATTAATTGTCACTTCCACAATAGTCTATATCTTTTTGAAAGTTAACATTATAAAATTCTATGCTTAGTAAATAAAATTACCAAAGCATTTAGGACCTCTAAAATATTATCTATCTATCTGACTATCGACGAGAGTGTATAAATTCCGCTAATTAAAGAAAATACTCTGTGAGCACAACCTGCCAGATGTCAAATGTCAAAAACTTACGTCTGTTTATCAAAAATTAAGCGGAAAGTTCTCCACAAGGAACTTATACTAGCTGCTGCTGCTAATTGCTGCTTTGTTAATTGCTAGCAATAGCAACTATATACTAGTTTATGCTAGTCTGTTATAATGACTTTGACGTTTATTTAGAACCAATACAGAATATCAATATAAACTTAATTGACAAGACTATAATATAGATATTTAATTATATCGATTTTACCTTTATTTTTTTATTTTTTTCCCTAGCCTGTACTGTCCCATTGTTGGGCAAATACCTCGTTCCACTTCTTCCACTCTGGTCTATTTCGCGCTATTGAGCACCCAGTCATGCTTGTAATGGTCCAGCTCGTCTCGCAATCTCCGTTTTGGTCTCCCAATTCTCCTTTTTTTTCTCTTTTTAATTAAATATTTTTAAATATATTTTTTTAAAATATATTTAAAAATGATATTAAATTTTCAAAACTACTACTTGAGAAAAAAACAAAGCAAAATTCACTATTAAAAAAATGTGAATATAAAATAAAATCATATATACTTAAATTAAGTCAAAGACGTTTTCTATTGTGTACGTATATTACGTCTTATTAACTATAAGATGATAAGCTAACTAGCTAATGGCGCCAAGCACTACTTATTTGTTGCTTATAATAAAATATATATTACAATTTCAAGCGATATATTTTTTTATTTTTCTTTAGTACAAAAAATATATATCAAAATATTAATGTGTAGAACGGTACCGTAATTAATATAATTGACTATAACACATTGGTGTGTATAAAACCCTTTGGGTTTATATTATATCAATGCTATATTAACGTTCCTTTTATAAAGTTAGTTGAATTAATTGAATAGTAATTGTCAAATAAGTCAAATAACAAATGTCAAATGGTATTTGGCGACAAACGTATGACTGGTATGCTCGAAACGCCATATATCAAGAATTCAATTCAAACGGATAACGGATTTCTTTTCTTTAGAGAAATCAAACCAGTGAACCATCAGAAATTTAAGTGGTACAAGAAGAACATATATATAAGTACATAATAAAACGAGTAAATCATACTCTCAGGTTTATTTATTAACTTATTAATTTACGAAACTACGAATGCTAGTAACATATGAGGTTTTCAAGGTACATTGATGTTATTGTACAAACTAAATGTTGTTATTGTTGTATTTTTTCAGAAAATGCCGCGGGCTACACGTAAATCTCTTAAAACCCTTCAGCATTCTGCATCCGTCACAGAAATTTTAGTGGGTAGATCTACAAAAAGCTTAAAACACGAAGAACCTCCAATGTAATTTTTGTGTAATAATTACTAAAATAAAATTTATATTCTATTTTTATATACTAAACCTAACAATACTTTAATATCTAGAAATGTTGAAATAAGAATGAAAAACTTATCAACAAAAGAAACTCAAGTTAATCTTGAAAATAAAATCATTGCTGATGACTTAACAAATCTAGAAGGAGCTTCTGAAAAACATTGGCAAATATTAGCAGACAAGATGCAGTAAGTATTCTAATAACATATCTTTTAACAGGAATGTTACAGATATAACATTCCATATTTGGATATGGATAAGAAAAATATAAAATTGGTTTCAGTTATGATTATAAAATGGTTTTTTGTACAATTTTTTTGTCTACAAAATTAAAATTAAAGTTATTCTACAAAATTTTTTAGGAATTATTTATAACAAACAATATTGGTTATGAATAGTTTTTTAATTTGTGCTTATCGTTTTCTAACCATTTTTGAATCTTTTAAGACTCGCCTTACAAGAAGTTCTAGCAGAAACTGAAAAACTTCAAAAAATTATTAAAGATCTGAAAAAAGAAACTGCTCTGAATAAACAAATGTTAGAAGAAGCTAATAGTTTTGTGGAAGTCATCAAGGTATTTCATTTTTCTGAACACTAGCAGCCTGCTGGCAGCTTTGCCTGCTGACTTATATGTTTTTTTTTTCAATATTGTAATTATACTGTTAGCAAACTAGTGTTATTATTGAAGTGTCATATTCATTTTTAAGCTACTTTTTTACAAAGTATAGTGTGGTTGAGTGGCGAAACTCAATGTCGCGCCTTGTCTTCTTACTAACAGGAGGAAACGAGAAATAATTCATTTCCCTGAGTGGATTTGAACCTATAACAGTCTCTTTTACAGTCTGACACAGCTACTGTACCACAACAGCATTAAAGCTATACCCACTTAATCTTTTCTATTGATTTTCAGGAGGAACTTGCAAATATTATCAAAGATGGCACAGGTATTGACGTCAATGATGTTAGTACAGCAGATGAGGCTCATGAAGAAGAAACTAATGTTTCAGATGCAGTTAAAAACTAACTTTAATTTACATTTTATATTATCTTTTCTTTCTGCTAAGTTAGGTTTACTTTATCCATATAAGTTAAAAAGTATATATCTTTGAAAAATCTTGTTTTTTTGTTTAATTCTTTGTTACAACTTTCATTTGTACTGATTTTTTTCTAATTTCAAGTTCAAGTTTCAAGAGATTTTTTTACTTATAGGGTGATATATTTTATAAATCACATCACACTTTTTCATGAACCACCTACATTTATAGATATAAATATATGAATTAGAAACTATGTAATAATTTTAGGTAATATTTTTTTTTAAAATAAATTATTAAAAAAAAATGTTTTGATTTTTATTAAAATTATATTCACTTTTATTATTTGTTCAGGAACAACAGGTACTATTTGCATGACACTGTTGTATAAATATAGTGGTTTATTATTAAATTGTATATAAAATTCACATATTTATAATCTAGATTATCATTTGTACTGGGAACTAGGGGTTTGGGGTTCTTTATTCTATGTAAGTAGCCTTAGTTATAACAGGTACTATAAAGTCATCCTGTAACAAAAAAC
>FAPJ01004915.1:158-10354 GCA_001485985.1 Heliconius ethilla aerotome | reverse complement strand
AAAACAATTCTTTTATCAATTGTTATAATTTTGGGCACTGCACTAAATGTATCAAAATAAATAAATTAATAAAAAGCCAGATAATAATTTTTTGTCCGTTGTTTAATTGTCTGATTAAGCATGATCAATGTGGGTGATTTCAATGGTGTCAAATGACAATATAAAGAGTGACACTGAGCTTAGCCATTCAATATGATATCTGGAATTCTAGGCAATAGTGGGAAAAGAGGTCTCTTTACGCTGGTTATCTCTGCCTAGCTATATACAGTATAAAGAAAAAAGCTACAAAGACTATAAAAAATTATGTTTTTGAAGTTTGACATTTAAATAATAAGTAATTAAAAAAAAATGCATCAAATCTCTAATGAACTTTTCTGAATTTTTAAATACTGCCCCTTCCCTTCCCTTCTTCCACTGAGCGTTAAAATTTGTACAGGGTCATTCCAATTATTTACATACTGATGAATATTAATGGCAGTATCATACCATCTTCTGTGTATGTTAGAAAAAGAATTGGACGATCATATTCTTCTTTTTCTTTGTCAGTCTTTATTGGTGCCCTTAATGAAGGAAAGAAAGGGTTCAGATTTTTTTTTCTTTCCTTTTCTTTTCCCTAATGTTAGCTAATATCGATGTCTTTTTTCTTTTCCCCACAGCTTCACGCTATATACATCCCGCTTCAGCTATATATTTAAATAAATATTTCATTTCCTCGAGTGGGGATCGAAACCACTACCAGTCAATTGTGCAGCACATTTTTGTGCCCCTGCGCTAGGACTAGTTCATTCATAGTTATCAATAAATACAACAATTATAATATCATAAGACATTTTTAATTAAAACAAGGGGGCTTTCATATTCTCATATCACAGTCACATTTCTATCTTTCAGTACGATTTTACAATACCAACTATAGAATAGGATAATTTGGTAACCAATGTCACATTATATTGTCTGACGCTTGTACTACGTGAGAGTAGAAGACACTAAGTTTTCGTTATCTATAATTATGCCGATGAGCGTGCCAGATCAGCACTAATCACTTCGCTTGAATGGAAAACACACAAAGGAGAATGTACGGTAAAAAAAGACAATAATACGCAATAGGAGAAAGCACGTTAAAAAGAGATCCAGCTAAGATACTGCCTTCACTGCCTTGAAAGCAGAGAACATTAAGGGGACGGGGAACTACATGAGGAAGGAAATCATACAAGGAACGGACCAAGGAATATATAAAAAAAATATGGGAAGGGGAACCTTCATCCAGGCCACATTCACACAGTGTTTTTATTTATATGTCAATTGAAGGATTTCAAGTGTCAACTGTCACAATTTTTTCTTATATAAAAGATGAAATGACACACACTTGACTTCATGTTTTATTTAATGCAACATCGATGTTAAAACATCGATATTTTGTCGGCTAACATCGATGATCATCGAAAATCGATGATCATCGAGCATCCCTAATGTATTGCAGACAAGAGTATGTGGAGTGACAATAAATGCTAAGATTAATGCCAGGTAAACGAAGGATAAAACAATTTTGAAGTTAAAAAGTAATAATAATATTAAATATTTTTTTTGGCTTACATTCAAGTCACCATGTGATATATCTAAAGCATATCCAAGATCTTTTCATGTATTAAGAGAACCTCCTCTGATGTCAATACTCAAATCATATGTATTTACTTATATATAAAACTTTTGCTTAAGTAATTCCTAACAGTAGATTGAAATATTTTTAATCATTGTTGCAAAATTTAAGGAAAAATATTTAAAATTTATTTATTTGACTTTGACATAAAAATTACAGATTATGAACACTTACTGTCACATGAAATATTTACTGTGTGTAAAAATTTGTTATCATCAAAACTTTGTAGGAAAGTGGTCCACCCTGTCCTACGTATTATAAGGGTAAGTAACTAAGTTACTGCAAGATTCTCCATCAATTGCTGTAATTAGTTACGAGTATTCTAAGTGAATACTGATTACTATCAATTAAAATATTACGCTTTGGAAGTATATAAAACGTTATTAAAATAATCGTTATTATATTGTGGCACTTGGAGTAAACAATCTCAAATCATTCCTCATAAGGTAAATATTTTATGCTGGTTTCATGATAAAATTAAGTTAATAAGAATTATGAATTAGTACATCTATGTACAATTTTCTATACAATGTCTGTTCAGTTTGAATGTTTTGTAATAACATAAATATATATATTTACAGATTATCCTATAGTTGGAATCTTAAAAAACACCATACTTATAAACAGTAATGGATAAAAAATTATCATTCACGGAGTTGTATGCTATTTATAAGAAATGGGTAATTAATAATCCAGGAATAGTAACTGATGTAGAAACTGTTGCAACATGGTCATCCTACTTTGTAGCGGGTAAAATAAACAAATCACCAATTATTTCTGAACTTGTTTATTCATTATCGAAATTATTGTCCCTATTTAATGACAGACTCATAAGAGAAGCTTATGGAAGTGAATTAAATGACTATGGTTTACAAGAGCAAATAAAAATATGGCTTACTGTAATCCATTATTGTGAAGTATTTGTAGAACTTGTAGTTAAAAACAGATGGGGTACAAAAGGAAAATGGACTGCAACATCTTTACTTCAGATGTTCAAATGTGCTTTGGCCATTGTGTTATTGTATAGATACAAGGAGATACCTATTCAACATCCACCTATACCAGCTTTACAAAGAAAAAAGTTTACTGAGAGTAAAGATGTAGATGAAAGCTCTAACTCCTTTTTTACCTTAAAAAGGTCAGGAAGAGTTGTGAGGCGTGTTGATGGAGCACCACCTCTAGCCTTGAGAGACTGGCAGCCTTTGAAAATTAAAGAAGATAACATATCACCATCTATTGAAGGGAAAGATTTGTTTAATGCAGAATTATTGCATATTTTAAAACCTCTGGTGCACCTTGCAGCAATGAGAATATTTGGAAGCAAATCATGGAAACAATGGCTGGTAGCTTTAGGCATTGACATGGCAAGTTTTAAATTATATAATCGTCACATGGATAATTTAACATATGAGCAAAGATTAGAGTTAAGCCGGAGAAAACTTGGATTAATTCTATATTCGCTCCGTAGTCCTATGTACAATGGTTATTCTAAGAATGTTATTGAAAGTATTTTAACATCTACATCCAACAAAATTCCTGTGCTTTCATTTATATGCAGCCCTATCATTCAATATCTTAACCACTGGCAAGATATTTACTTCTACATGTGGGCATCATAGATATTCTATTGACTTGCGTTTGAATTATTTAGCAGGTATGTTATGGAAGTAATATGTAATTGAAACTATCAGGAATCTGAAATAAAAACCAAACCATGACCAAATTCAATATGAGAGTTTTGAGACTTAAATGCAACTAGGACGATGGGCCTGTCATTTCGGCTGGCTGACCTGATACTAATTTTGATTCACATGTAAATGTAAATTCTACTCTAATACTCTAATGTACTGAAATTGTCCAAATCTAATCCGAAATAATTTTATATCCGAAACCTATATAGTATTCTTGTATCCATATCTGCGATGTTATATTCATAGCATTCCTATTATTTAGTTTATTTAGTTTAAGATTCAATCTAATTTAAAAATATTGCACATAAAGATATTTATTTTAATAATGTCTTAACAATAGTATACATATACATAAATGAAAAATAAATAAGTTTAATTAATTAATTGTTATTCATTTCTAAATTGGCTTTCAATTGCTTTGTAAGAAATCATTTTAGTGCCTCTTGAAATCTATGTAAGCATTATAAAAGTGGAATATGTTATATAAAAATAAAATAATTTAAAAATAAAGACTGCTGCTGCTGCTTTAACGCGACAGTCATGCTCAATTCTCATGTCTCGAAAATGTCTAAACATTAGGTACAAGAAATAGCATGAAGCTAAAAAATATTTGTTTTTAAACATTTTAATTAGGAACAATTGCCAATAATGTTTCAATTGCATATAAACTTTGTATATCTTTTCTGTGAAATTACAATTTTGGACTTGTGTACTTTTTTCTTGATGCGAATAATTGAAAAACAAATCTTCAAATCATGACAACTACAACTAAATGTTAAACATATACTATAAGGATATATTTATGTTAATCCAATTACATAACATTTAATATTATGTGGAGGGTATTGTGGTTTCATAAGTTCCGAGTTGTTATTTAATTATTACTAAGGATGTGGTTTCTAGTGTGTAATTTACTATTTTAACGAAGGGATATTTGCTTAGAATTAAAGGAAATAAATATGAAAAATATTTGTTACTTCATGGTCAGGGTTGTCACTTGGTGTATTTGTATGTAATATAGTAATTTTCTCTCACAAATTATTGAAATATAAATATTTTTTTATCAATCCAATATTCTTATGTTATGATCATCTTAATGAAAATAAAAAAATTATAAAGAAGGATGAAGCATTTCTTGTGTAAATATAAAATGACATATAAAAACAATGTTATCTTTTAAAAGATAGTTACATATACTCCATTTATTCCATTAAGTATAATTCTACACTGTATGTTTTAATTTTTTTAATATATTATGTATGTGATATTTATCATATAACTTGGGAATAATAAAAAAAATATAGCACATTTAAGATTCTTTATTTATTGATAATTTCAATACAGTTATAATAAATGATAAAATTATACTAACATCCAAAGGTTTATCAATCTATTGTTTAATCGGTAAAGTATAGTAACAACGAGAAGATATTCATACATTTCCGTAAAATATAAGTTATTGATTGACGAATACTTCCAAAGTTTCATAATATACAATATTCTTTATTCAATACTCAATAATAACCAGTGAAACAAAATAAACTCTCACAAGTAAACTTTATTTGAGATTTCATTTTCTCTCACAAGTAAATAAACACTTAAAATATAAATCCTAGCTAATTAGTCGTGGAGGCCCTCGTGGCGTGTCACGGGTTCGATTCAGGGGAATGAATAATATTCATTTCCTGTTATCAGAGGATAACAAGAAAAAGCACGGCATTGAGTTCTACTACTCATCACGCAATATCTCGAAATTTAACTAAGGAGTTAGGAGGAACTAAGAGTTTTAACTGTGGGCTTCCTCTGCCTATCCTGTTATAAGCAAGATACAAAAAATGACATTTCATCAACGATAGTAATCAGATATATGTACACAGTATGCAAAATAAATATAAACAATTCCTTAATGCATACTTTAATTTTATAATAATCAATATTTTGTACATAGAAATATAACATTATCTTAATTAAAATGGCCAAAAAAATACTTTTTACTATAGTAGGCAATACTTATCAAGTAAACTATATTTAGTTTCTAATAAAATAGCCATGCCTAAGAAATTATAACATAAAACGATGCGATAAATTTATAATGACATATATTTTTAATTAAGTATATAATTTATTTGCACATAGTGTCAAAAGATAATAATTTACATATTTTTTAAATATAATACATAAATAGCATTTTAAAAGTACAGTGAATTTTCAAAATTATTTGTTATATCAATTAATATAGTAAATAGTTTACTTTGATCATATATAAAAATAATTATACAACAGTCTAAATATATAGGACGTTTGTTTATAACAGTTTGTTTTTGAAATGTAAATCATAACTGATTGTATTTCCATTAAAATTATACTAAAAATAATCTTTAGGACGATTATTATAAGATTAGTTTTATATCAATCATCATTTTTACAATAAAAATTACAATAATAAATGCATAAAGAAGTCAGATATTTTGCTACAAAAACTAACATTTAAAAATATTTAAAAAAAAATTAAATTCGATCGAATAACATGTTTTATTTGAAAATATATAATATAGAAGTATATTGAACTATTTAATATTTCACATTGTCTTATAAAGAAATCTTAAGTTTAAACATAATACGTGATTGAGCATTTTACTAATATATACAGATAGTAAGTCTTCCGAGTTTCAGTGTTGACGTAATGTACGTAAAATTTGTAACTAATAAGATTTAAAATGATTTATTTAAATGTACCTTTATGGTATTTATCTTTATTGGAAAAGCAATGAATTTTTATATAAGCTTCAAAATTTCCGCTGCTATGGTCACACATGGATCACAATGTCTTTTAGAACATTCATAAATTACGTCATGAAGGGGGGAACCCTTTTGACCCCTCTAGTGTGACACATGAGTGTATAATGTCACACATTTTTATAGATTCAATTTTAAATCAAGAAGTTATATAATTAAAACAGCAGTTCCGAAATTGTATATTGTATTTTAAAATGTGATGTCACATTCGCCAACGCCACCACTTCCTTAACGTGTGACGTAATTTATGAATGGCCTCTTTACCTCTTTTAGGGGACCTTTCTAGGTGTCACTTCACTATCTAAATGTGTAGAAGATAAAAAAAAAACATTTTTATTTAATTTTATATTCCTATGCACGTTTTAAAAATCAATTTAGTTAATATGTAGCAATCAAATCGATTCTTTAGGCTCTTTTATTAAAATTTCCTACTTAAATAAATGATCTATTAAATATTAATTATAATTCATAATGGCTACCAACATTTATGTTTTAATTAGTATTGTCAATAGTATACTAAAATGTTTCAATGAGTTTTGTTGATAGGAAGATTAGAAGTAAAAGATCAGGCGCGAATACGTGAGATAAGTATTGTATAATTTCTTTAAGGCTGTAGAATATCATATTTCAGCAACGTATTCGCTTAATAGAAATATATTAAATGTATTTTTATGTAATTTCTCCTATTACCAAAATAGTAATACGAGAAATTACATATTCTTTTATTGAATTAAAGAAAATAATTTAAAATATTTTTATTTCTTTACGAATGAGGATACATAGGCGTCTGATTTTAGATGTGATAGAAAATAGTTTTTTGTTTTAACAACCATTACAAATTTTGTGCCAGTCTTATTTATAAATAACCTAAAACACTACTGTCGATTGGCACCCTAGTCTGTATTGATTAAAAAATTCAAAGAATTATTCAATACGGCTCTAAAAACAAATGATCGCGATCAATGTATCCATTATAATGAAAGTTTTCTTTTCTTCTTATATTTAAAGTTCAGAAATATAAAAAAATACAAATAATAACAATAGGAGGAAGGCTGTGTAAAATAAGCTGCAACAAATTGACAGTCGATTCGAGTGTTAACCTAATTTAGATATCAACAGCATATTATAAAATATTCTTTGAAAATGACAACAGGTAAAAAGTTGGAATATAAAAATGTAGTTATATAAGCGTAATAGTCGAGCACAATATTTGGGCCGTCTATAAATTTACGTCACGACTTTCATGATATTATGTTGACAGTTATGAGACATCACTACCTTATTACAATAAGCCACATTTTTTACAATTTTACATCTAGAAAATATTAAATTAAAACAGCATTTCCGAAATTATTTTCGGTCACACAAATTTCGTGTTTTCATACTTATATATTATTATTGAGATATTTTGAAATGTGATGTCAAAAAATTTAGGATACCTCCTCACCCCTATTAACGCAACTATATGTGACGCAATCTATAGATGGCCCCCTAATAATAATGGTTGTAATATTTAGTTTAGACTGCCAGAAAGTGAAATGAAATGCATTTCTCCATGAGAAATAGAAACAGCTGCTTCCAAATAAATATTTTGATAACTTTTTTTAATGCTGGCCTACATTACTGATCACCCCTCCACCCATCTTATGGCCATATCAAGTGATAAAATATATTATATTCTTATAGTTTTTATAGAATTAATAATATATTGTGTAGCTCCATTGTATATTACTTAATACATATAAAAGAAAATAATACTTGCTCTCCTTTGAAGCTTAACAAATATTTTCTTTCGTGAAAATAGCTTGAATGAAATATAGACATTAAAATATTCAATATAATGCACGTATCTTATAATGTAACTACACAAGCAATATGACGAATACAACTTCGTGGAACAATAATTTAAATGACATCAAAATTACATACTTAAACTATTGCAATAAAAGGGGAAATATTTTTGTACTACAAACGCATAATGAAGGAAATCAAAACATTTATAGAGTGAAAATCTATGATCTACTGATAATTGCACATCAGCAAATTTGTTGCATTTTTCTTTTTCTGTTGCCTGAAAGAAAAGAAAAAGGTGAATCAAATTAGTGGCGAGGTCAATATATACTAATATTATAAAACTGAGGTGTTTGTTTTGTAGAACGTGTCAATCTCAGGAACTACTTGTGCGAGTTGAAATTCTTTTTGACATGTATTCTCCATTTATCGATGAAGGCTAAATGTATATTACATCAGGTTAATCATTTCGATGTATAACACTGCACCTGCGACCAGTTAACTCTTTCTAACTCCAATAAAAAAATAATTAATTTGAATTGTTATCTGTTTCATTTGAACAGTGGCTAGACAAACAGTCAAATAAAAGCGTTCATGACACAATAGAGTTCTTCCTTTTCTTTTCGCACGTATGATATTAAAAGCAAATACAAAAAATTTCGCCGATGACGCACTCAAAAAAATATAATATGGGATGGATTATTTTATCACAAATAAAACGATAATAGTGAGAATGTGAAAAGATGAATAAAAAAATTAGCCAAGGTTGATTTTGGTAATTCTTCTTATCTGTTCTAATAATTATTAAAAATATTCATGGGACACTTTAGAAAAATGCTGTCAGGTTCATCTTGCCACATATTGAAGAAAATATAATTCGCTATGCCATTACACAAGTCACTGAGCAGTCAATATTATAAAATTATAAAGTTTTTACTAAAGAGCACTTTAATCTTTAAGCTATTAAAAATAACTAAATAAGATGAATACCGCTTTAAATATCAAAAGCAAAAAAAAATATATAAAAAATATATTTAATCAACTAACCAATATCAACCAATTGTCTTTAGTTATTTAGCCAATCCCACGAGTCATCATCGCGCTTCTTCTTGATGGTGATGCTCTTGATATCCGGGGGAGGGCTCGAAACTCCAACTTGGGACAGATCGCGAGAGTCCAGGTTGTTACGCGCCGCCACGGATGGCACTATGCCGGGTTGAGTTTGTTCATTCCTGAAAAATGTATTGGTAATAATAAAATAAGTGTTAAGGAAGGCCCAAATTAAGAGGGCGACGACAAGTGGGTTTTAAGTTGAGGTCCCATTCTCAAGGACGTTTACGTTTAGTTTGCCTGGGCTAGGTCAAAATTGTTCAACTTTTAGTTTTATAAACTATAAATTCGCAGACATTTAGATTCGAAAAATTCATTCTCCAGAATTCAACCACAAACGGGGAGTGTTATGCCAGATATGCGGAGTGCTTTATCACATGCCAGATACGGCGTGAAAAAAAGACTTAAATTTACGGAAAAGAATATTTGATTTGAAATTATAAGACAGAAAAAACTAAACTCTATTTGTGTTTCCGCATAGTGCCACACGTATCCAGAAATTAATCTAATTCTTATTATTGTAACCGTACATTTAATTACAGTTGACACTCATAGCTTGGTTGAAAATCTTAACGTTAAAACTAAATATAAAATGTAATGGCAGTCTATAAATATCCTTCTGAGCTATCTAGGCTAGAGCTTAGTTGTTTAATTAGGCCATTCGTCCCTGGCCTCCCTTTTTATGCGTTACGAGTAAGCGAACTATGATTCAATTTGCCATTTGCATCGCCCGAGCTAAAGTAATGAGTATTTATATTCTATCTTAATATGTATTTTATTGTTATTTAATTTATATTTAATACTTATTTTTTTATTGTTTACTTAAGCTAGGTGTAAAAAATATAAAACAAATAAAGAATATTTGACCGATATTGATAGACACAAAAAATACTTTAAAAAAATATTTCTAAGGCATTATTAGTAAATATTTTGATATGTAAACTTCACAAGATTTTTTACCATCTCATTTTGAGCAATAGATAGCAAAAAAGAACCTAGTGATAAGCCACTCCGTCCTCTAATTTCGACTTGGCAAAACCCAGATGCAAAAACCAAACCGGTAAATCACATACAAACACACATAACCACATATATTATTAATTTATACAAAAAAAGTGTTAATCGACATTTCGGAAAGAAAAATATTTATT
>FAPJ01004905.1:1297-27981 GCA_001485985.1 Heliconius ethilla aerotome | reverse complement strand
AGTTCATATCAATACGTTCACATATCTTTCAATATTTAATTTAATAATTTTTATTTTATTATGGTAGTATATGAGATGAATTGTAAATGGAAATGCTAGTAGAAACTTTATATAATATATTTATTAAACATTAATATATACATTTTCCCAAGTATGGGTTGAAAATAAAAATTATATTATAAACAAAGTTTATTAACCATTCAAAATTTACTTCCAGGGTGAATCCAACGTAGTAGAATGTGCCTACATCAAATCTAGCCTAACCGAAGCATCATACTTTGCAAACCCAGTGGTTCTTGGCAAGAATGGAGTTGAGAAGAACCTCGGCTTCGGTGCTCTCAATGACTACGAAAAGAAACTTCTCCAGGCCGCCATCCCTGAACTGCAAAAGAATATTAAAACTGGTGAAGAATTCGCACAGAAATCTTAATTTTATTTATAATTATAGAAGAGTAGCGAAGAAACCAAAATTATTATTATAAATAAATATTCAAATAGTTTCAAAAACTTATTAAATAGTTGAATACTCTAAGCGTAAAGTGTGAATGTGAACGTAAAAGTTTTTTTTATTTAATATATTTTTTTGTTTCTTATTTATTTGTTGTGGTACCAACAAGTGTTTAAACAATGCTGCCATCATGTTAATAAAATTTTAAACGATTTTATTCTTGGGTTTTATTTTTTTTAGTAAAGTATACTATTTACTTTGTTTGTCATCTTTTGAAATTCATACACTGAAGAAAATAAAATTTTAACAAAACACATCGAGGACAGTCGTGGCGTAGTGGCACGAGCGTGCGACTGTGAACACGACAGGTTGTGAATTCGATTCCCCGTCGAGAAAGTGGGCAACTGAAGTATCCGTATGGGAAAGGAGTGTTTTAGGTGCCCCGGTTCTCTCTGCCTACCCTAATCTAAATCGACGTCGATTACTATTACGTTAACCTTTTTCAAGTCATATATAGTACACAGCTTCCTCGCCAATTTGTTACAAGATATTAACAGAGAACGGAATATTTTAACTCTAAGATATGTTACGATTTCATGCAAAGTTCTACATTTTACCTCCACACGTAGTTTTGCCAAAACTCAATATCACAAATAGTACAAACCAAAAGATTTCAAAACATCACAAATTTTCCTATAAACGCGTAAATGCGATTGTTTCTCATAAAACTCAATATACATTTCCATCATGAGGAGCACTAAGTACGCGGAGAAAACGGTCACTCCCGTCCAAGAGCGATTCTTGGGGTTTGCGTAAGTAATGCGCGCACTCTCCTTCATTTTATTTATATTTAAATTGGCATAATGTCAATTATAATTTTAGATTTGTTTTGTTTGTTTAATTATATTATAGTTGTGTAGTTGGCAATTGAGTAATGAAATACAATGGTTGTAGATTCAAATCGCAATTAGGGCAAAAATTATATAAAAAATGGAGTATGTATATGGTTTAGACAAGCAGGTGTGCCCATCCTAAAATATAATATTTTTTTCACAACGCCTTAATTCTTTAATTATATTGAGGATTGGTGCCGTCGTTTCTATATCAAAATACAGGTAAGTAGTCTATTTGATACGGATTTAGGTAATCTTATAATTTGTTTTCTATGTTTTCAGCCTATTGTTTATTAAAGTAACCAAATAAATAGTAACGTAACAAATAAATAAAATAAATAAATCAGGCAGAGAGAACCTAGGGTTAAGACACTCCGCTAACCCCCTTTTTCGAGGCATTGCGTGGTGAGTTGCGTAGCTCTGCCTTAGCCTTAGTGTCAGAGCGAAAATAAGGAAAATTATATTAAAATATATTAAAGGTCATATACCTTAAAGTATACTGCTAATATCACTGTAGTTACTGCTTATGTTTAACAAATAGGGAAAAAATAATTGTAATAGGTATTTTAGTACCGATGCGTATTCGTTTAAATTAAATTAAATATATTCAAGTCCAGGACTTGTAGCCGGTTCCAAATTTACTGGTTATTACATAAGGTACTATACAGGTATACCGGTACCGACGAATCAGAACCGAATTAATAAATGTCACTCGATACAGGTACCCATCTTAAATACCTGTACTGACCCCCAAAAAAATAGGTATCGCGCAAAGCTACTGCGATGTTGCCGCTCTGCTTAGCAATGCGCGGCGCGCACTCTACGCTGCGTTGCCTAATAACCGTGCATTTTGTGGCGGTAGTTACGCGAGAATAGTGTGCGACTTTTATCAGTTTTATTTTGTTTCTAAGACGACAAACTTATTGAGGTAACAATTATTAAAATAAATATTTTAAACTATTTTTTAACCATTTAAATTACAAATTATACCAATTATATATATAGTAGAGGAAACCCATTCGAGGGAATGAAATGAATGAAGCTGAAAAGATACGAAACACAAATGAAACACAAGATAGATTTGCATCTTATTTATTGATCTGTCCTCCCAAAACTTTGTTTCTGCTTCAATTGGACATACATGATTATTTCTTCGACTACTTAATACATTACCATTATATAAAGAAATCACAATATGAGGCGCCGGCCGGGAATAAATTTAATCAGTCGTTTTTACACAGTGTCCCGTTAGTGTCATCGAGAGTGTCACAATGTCACAGAGTGTCACCGAGAGTGTCACAATAAATACGATATTCACTTACCCCGTCCGTAATTACATTATATACATTTTACATCATAAAAAATATGCATGATTCTTTATTATTTATATATATATAAAAAAACACAATGATCGGGCCGTCACAACACAACACAGCACTGTCTACGCGCGCCGGATGACAGAGGCGGGCGGGCGCGGGGCGGGCGGCGGCGCGGTGGGCGGCGGGCGCGGGGGCGGGCGGCGTCATTCCTCGTCGGACAGCGGCTCGTATTGGGCGGACATGAGGGGCGCGGGCTCGGGCTGCCCTACGCCGCCGCCCACCGCGCCGCCCACGCCCACGCCGCCCGTCGAGCTGCTGCCGCTGGTCACTGTCGTGGAGCCTGTGGAAAGTACTATATATCAAATTAGAGGTCCAATGGTACAGCGTCTGACTGTAATTGTGGCGGTTGTGGTGACCCACAACACATATCTATATAGTATATAGCAAGGCATGAATAGCACAAAGTGACATATAATGGTATGGTAAATAAACATGACGGTTGCGGTTCCAATGTCATTCGAGGAAATAATTATATTTAAATTATTATCATTTATACGCAACGCTAGATAAAACGTGGCGTTGAGTCCCACCACTCAACACACAAAGTCTTCAATATTGTGCTTTACACTATATTCACAAACACAGGATTAAACTAAACATTAATTAATAACCACCCAATAATTACCATCAGAAGCCGGCGTTGCGACGTTTAGAGCCGAGTAGGGGTACGCGTAGGAGGTGGGGAATGGCAGCGGCTTGGCGCGCTCGTCCGCGTCATTGCGCATCACCTCCACGATGCGCGTCTTCACGTAGTCGTAGGCGGTGAACCCGCCGCCCAGCTCGCTGTAGCGGCGCCCAACGCCGCCGGCGCCGCCCGCCCCAGTACCGCCCGCCCCGCCAGCCCCACCGCCGCCCACGCTCGTGGTGCTGGAGCTGCGGCTGAAATAGAAATAACAAATTAATATATTTTAGAAGAACGAAGACAGAACGGAATAAATAATGAAATTAGAATTATATGAAAGGAAAAGTATTTTTTCATACACGATTTTTAGAAAAAAAAATAGACGATAACTTTTTACTACAGGGATTTATTTTGTTTTCAATTTCTTTTTCGACAGACAGACATATGCCTATATTATGAAATCTAGACAGGTACGAAATACTTAATTTCTTGAAAAAATCTAAACTAGAGTTTATCTAAAAGTCAACTTTTCTTTATCTTCGAAATAAAAAATATCTCAAGCAACAAAGGGTACAAACTTTTTTCTTATTCTTAATTTATGTAATTAAAAGTCACAAAATAGATAACACTAACCCACTGCACTGGTTATCGGGCGGCGACACGGGCTCCAGGTAGGGCGCGTGTTTGGGCGTGTCTCTGCGCCAATCGTCGCCGCCCTCGGAACCCGCACTCACCACGCCACCGCCCAAGCCACCGCCCACGACGCCAGCCGCCACGCTGCTGGCCACGTACGTGTCCGCGCTCGACACGGCGAAGCGACTGAAGAAGCAAATTATATATGAGAATTTTGTAGCCCTCTTACAAATCTACATACAATATTTCACATTTGAACTTAAATTTTTATCAGGTCCTAAAAATTTAAAATATAAATAAAACTTACTTATGGTGCATTAATGAATTAGTATTCGGACTATTAAAGTCCCTAACAATGATCTTTGACGCCAACTCCCCAAGTTTGATGCTTGTTTTATGAGTCATATTGTCATCTCTTTCTCGTTCCCTTTCACGCTCCCGTTCCCTTTCTCGGTCTCGTTCCGCTTCCCGTTCTCGGTCTCGTGCGTGATCGATTGTTAGCACGCGATCTGGTTGCTGTTGGACGGGCTCTCCTTCTCGAATGATCTGTGAATTTAATATTAATATTGCTAATTACTTCGGTATACTGTAAAAAAAGATATACTATAAAATATATAAATTAAATAGGATATAAAAATGAAAATTAGTTGTATTCTATTCTGAAATGAAGATGACTGTACAATATAAATGAAGAAGTAAGTAATAAAAACTTTTATTATAAATTAGCAACAGTGTACATAAATCACACAGTGAATGAACAAAATTTAATCGAATGAGTAAATGAACTAAATTGAACTATGAAACAGTCAAACAAAAACACTTACAAAATAATTGAAAGTTCGAAAGACCAATTTAATTATAATTAATGAACGAAATTATTGAACGGAACAGCTCAACTAAATAACGAATCAAATAAGTAAATGCACAATACACTCACAGGTGGAAATCTCTGATCACAAGTCTGATTGATCTGATGAGTTATTATCGCATTAATCAATGATGCGGCCGTCAGTTTACTGCTGTCACCAGGTCTTGCTCGTTCCGCCCCCGTCGGCGGGACCCCACCACCAGCCACGGGGACAGCCCCTGAGGGCGGCCCCACTACTGGAGTATTTGACATGGATATGGTTCCTACTGATGTCGCTACGCTCACTGGTGGTCGTCTGTGGAAGAGAAAATTTTAAAATATATCATGTAGTGTCGAAGGTATAACCGGACAGATGAACATAAAGGGGTTGAATTAATAAAAACGTCTATGAACATTATGTAATTTGATATACCTATTTTAAAGGGTAAATGTTTCCAAATTTGGTTGGATAGTGAGAAGCAAAGTGTCTTACAACTAAGTTACTTTTGCCTACCCTGCTATATGCGGGATACAGCGAAAAACTAAAACAAATAAAATAAAATATTGTATACAAAGCAAAACTATTCCAACCTACCCATCTTTCCTATCAATCGTATGCAAAGTTCGTTTCCCAGCGGGACTGTAGGCGGAGGAGACCCCCACGCTGCCCACACTACCCACACTGCCAGCCGAACGACGATCCTCGTTTTGCTAGAAATAAATTTACAATAATATTATTAATAATTAAATTTTACATTTTTGTCTAAATAATAGATAGGAAATATTTCCAATAATTTATTTTTAATTACTTTAATCTAATAAAAAAAACATATCAGGGATCATATAACAGACATAAATGGTATGGTTCTTTAATTTATGGCATTCCGAGGGTGCTAGTTGAGCACATATCACTTCGCCAATGTCACGTTGTATGGAGAAAACACGAAGGAGGATATACGGTAAAAAATAGATAATGTTACAAAATAGGAGAATGCATGTTAAAAAAAAAGATCCAGTTAAAAATTGTGATATGATATGATAGAAAGCCAACATTCATATATTTAGTAGCATAATAAGCAATACTAACCTGTCCATGCTGCATATTATGCCGTTCAATCATCTGCTGATGTTGATGCTGCTGATGCTGCTGATGTTGTTGATGTTGCTGATGCTGTTGGTGTTGTTGATGTTGCTGATGTTGCTGGTGTTGCTGATGTTGTTGGTGCTGCATATGCAGAGGTCGAGGTTCTATGACGTAGTGACGTTCCGCCATTGGCACTGTAAAGCGTTCCCTGTGCATGCTGAAATGTTAATAAAAAATCTTAAGATATTTTTTTATGTTTTCTAAAACAGTAATATTGGTAAATGTGAAATAACTCTTAGAAAATGGTAAAAAAAAGAATTTATAACATATTTAAGATAAATTCTACTAAAATCTACAAGTATATCTTACCCATCTCTCGGTTGCTGTGAGGGCGCGCGTCTGTCGTTGCTTGTGTATTGCGCGTACTTTTGAGATAAAGCAAACTCCCGAGAACCCCTGTTTTGAAAAAAATAATTATTTTATTAATTTCATTTGCGTGAACTACAAAATGTTGTGTCCGTAGGAATTTCTAGAAATCCTCTCTTATGTGTGCATTGTCTGTCAGTCACTTAGTTGATAAGGGAAAAGTTTCAATATATTATATAGCATAACAATTTTATGATTTTTGATTTTTTGTTTTTGTATTATTTCACTTTGACTTGAAAATTATTTGACTCTGACTTTGACTACACTCACTTGATCTCGTGCATGTTGTGGTGGTGGTGCTCGGCGGGCTCATCCCTGGCTCGGGGTACCGGCAGTGCGGGGGCCGCTGATGCTGCATTTACTAAGGAGGTGAATGCTTCGTGACCTGTGGAAGAAAAAAATATTTAGAAAACGAGTTTGTACTTTACATATTAACAAAAAAAACCTCTTTTATCCTCTGAGTATAGAATAAAAAAGTCGACATTATACTTTCTAACGTGAATGACTTTTAATTAATTTTGTAAGACAATTCTTAACAAAACAATTGAGAAAAGTAGACTATTAGTAATTCTTTTTTAAAGTTCACGCTATATAGAGGACTGGCTCCATATCCCCTGACCTGTAAAATTTTTGAAATATTGCTTGTTGAGTTGTGGAGCTCGACGCCGCGTCTTGTCTAGCATTACCAGAGGGTGGAAATGAAAATATTAAATAATTAATTCTCTTGAGTGCACAAACAACACAATGTCTTAAAAAATGTTGTGTACCGGCAGGTTTATTTAGCCTACTCTGGTATTTGCGGGACACAGCGTAGAACTAAAAAAAAAACATGAACTCACCTGGAGGCGGATGTTGATGTGAATACGCGTGCGTATTATGTCTCTGTATTACTGACACTGTATCCCTGTCCCTCCTTATCTGGGGGTGTTGGGGGTGTTGCGGGTGCTGGGGGTGCTGGGGGTGTTGAGGGTGTTGGGGGTGTTGGGGATGTTCCCGTTCCCGCCGCGTGTTCCCGTGCATTTGTTGAGAGGTGATGAAATCTGTTAGCATGATTTGTCTCCGTTCTAAACCGGTGTACGGGCCTCGGGATACTGCTGCCGTTGCCTGGGATTGGAGTAAATAATAATAAGTTATTTTTCATTAACTAACCATCATCTTTAACAAGCAAATGCAATACATCTTTAGCAAATGGTTTTAAAATTTAGAAAGTGAGAAATTCATAAAGGAAAATAAAAATAAATATTTCATTTTTTTTTAAAGATTAAGAAATACATATTTTGAAATAATCACTTATATATAAAATGTAAAAAGATGGGAAATATTTTAATTCATTTTGATGAAGATGAATTTATTTTCATTTCATTTACATTTAGAAAATTACCTCTCAATAGATAATCAAAAATTGATAAAAACCATAATTACCGTAGAATACGACGACGGCGACTGCGGTCTGGGCTGATTGCTGGTCCCATAGTACGCGCCTCCTGGACTTCTCCGTCTGTGATAATCCAAATTCCTCTTCTCCGGCAGATGATGGGGCCCATGGACTGGGGTTCCCGCAGTTATGGACCCAGTTTTAGTATCAGATGGGATCCTCTCGAATCTGGTTTCGACTGGGGTTCCTAGGGTTATGGAACCCTTGGGGTTAGGCAGTTTGATGGCGGGTCGGGGAGAAGCAACAGGTTTCGGTTTAGTATTAGTTGGAGATTCCCGTTCTGATTGCGTACGGTAGAAAGCATATTCGGCGTTGCGGTGTTGCTGTAATGAAATATCTTGTTAGTGATTTATAGTTTTAGTTGAGTTAGATTTATGGAAAGATAGTTTCACATGAAGCATATTAAAGTCACAACAGTGACAGCATGCCACATAAAAAGTAATTACAAAAATATCACAATTACATATTTTGGTTTAAAAAAATATAATATTTTTTATTATTAAAGTAAAACAAAAAATACTTACAGGCTTAGGCACATCATGCCTTGGCCGTTTAACACTCAGGTCCAAAAGAGGTTCAGCAGAATGTTGGGCAGGATGCCCACCATGTTGAGCGGAGTGTCCACCGTGTTGGGTGGAATGTCCTCCATGTTGGGCGGAATGTCCGCCATGTTGGGCGGGACGGGGCTCTATATGTAATAACATGACATCCTTGTCTGGCGGGATTGGTGTTATAGTGGCCCCTCGATGTGGGGAACGAGGGGAATGGGGTGAGTTGGCATGTCCTGGCCCGCTTACTACTGTGAGTGTTGCTAGCGATTCGTGTGTTGATACCTGTAAAATTTTCGTATTAAAGGGTAAATTGGAACGTGTAAATAAATAGTATCGTTTAAAATTCTACTTTAAATAAAATTATGTAAAAAAGTATAAATATAATAGTTATTGATATTAAATTAAATTTGTCATGTAGAAAAAATCTATGCGAAAATGTTATCTTAAGAATAATAATAATTACAATAATAGAGAAAATTATAATCGTGTAGTAGTAATAGTAATAAAATAATAATTAAAAAGAAAAATAATATTTTGAAGTCGTGACGCAATTTGTCTAGACCGAGTGAGGAATACGTTGTTAAAAACTTGTACATTTATAATAAATTATATTATAAAATATTTTAAATTAATAATTTTATAATACAATTTGCAGCTCACCTTTGGAGGCTGATGTTGAATCTGCGGCAATGGGGGAGGTCGCGCGTTCTTCAATAAGCTAACTTCAATCATATTGAGCACCACGTCACGCACTGTGAGTTGTGTCGTGGGCCCAGAACCTGACCCCATGCTTACTGACCCCGACCCAGACCCTGACCCCATGCTTCCCGGTCCTGACCCCATGCTCCCCGATCCCGGCCCCATAGTACCCAATGTTATACTGGGGGCGCTGGGAGTCGAACACGGTACGGGGATTGGTGTTGGGGCTACAGTCTGGAATAAATAGATATGAACACTTAGAAACAAGACTAACGATTATTTTTAATTGAGAACTAGTAGAGAACATAGTTACTGAGATAATGTATTAAAAAAAACAGAAAATTAAATTTGTGGTCACACTTGGACAGTTTCTATGTGTAAAATTATAGGAAGAGGACAAAAGAAATTATAATTATTCTCATTTCTTTGTTCACCGGACAGCACTGCGCTGAATTACACGGCTTAACACAGAATGTCCCAAAACTTGGTCGAGAAGTGTGGACCACCACCTACTACAGTATCTAACCACCTACGCGGGAAAAAATGTAAAGCTGCTAAGAAAAAGAATAACATACCTTCGCACTAGGTGCATCATTCTCTTCATCAGCAGTCTCCGTGGCAGAGGAGTCGTACTCTTCCCTCCGATGTCTCCTCGGGGCCACGGCGTCCGTTCTCGGCCCAGGCAAAGGCGGCGGTCTTGGTGAGTCTGCACTTGCCGTATCCGTGTCCCCCGAACTGAGTATACTGTCATCTGTATCACTACCCCTAGAGGGCTGTCGTTCACTTAACAATGAATCCAATTTAAGTTTTTTCCTATACGTAAAATAAAACGCTTTTAAGCTGGCAGGAGTCCTTCCACTCGTGGTCGACATTCGTTCCCAGGCGGTGCCATGCTCGTGTAATAGCGTACGGAACCTCGCGGCCTCGTCCTCGGTGGGCTCGGGGGCGGAACCCCCCTCCCCTATCGTGTCTAGCCGTCGAGTTATCCTCTTGAAACAGGTTAAGCAACACTTGCTGAGGTCACTTGGGATTTCTGCGGAGCGAAGGATGAATTGTATAAGACGTGGTTAAGCAATGTTTTTGCCTATATAGTAAGGACAAAAGAAAATGAAAAGTATCACAAAATATAAAAGTTAATACAAAAAACGAATAAAGTAACTTACGAAACTCATCCATCAAAGGAGTCTTCAATTCTAAAGGCAGATCGTGCCAGCGAGGCGGTAGATGCCTAAGCCTCTTCGCCCTCGGCCCTGCACACGAAGGCACGGTACACCTACTCCGTCTCGCTCTGACACATCTACAGTGGCACGCTTCACAGACCCTGGCACCAGCTATCGAAGGATCCAGGCCATATTGAGCTGCTCTGGAAGATGCCACGGCGCGCGTCGCTCCCGTCGCTGAGCACACCGCACAAGAACTGGTGGTGACAGTGGTAGTTGTCGTAGATGGTGGCACGATGGAGGAAGGCGTGCTCGTTCTTTCTGTGACCGCTAAAATTAAAACAAACAACCATTTTATGTTATATATTTAAGAATCTAAGTGTAACAGGTTACATATATTTCTTTAATAGCAGTGTAACGAAATATCGAAATATATAACAAATATTAGCTCCAAAATCCACATAATAAGCACAAAATCCGCAAATGATACAATTAATCCGATATCAAAACCGTATAGCAAGCAGTATTCAATTAAACATTCAGGTTTAAATCAGAACAATGTTTCCTAAATCAGGTTGCATCAGACAGATGCAATATTCAGGCCCACGTTGGGCGCCAATTTGCAAAGCGGACCAGATTAGGGGCGGTCTCATAATCCGCTATACATTATTTAACGTTCCGTTCAACTGCTGACTGTTATCACTTGATCGGTCCAACTTTATTTGGAACAAATAAATATTAAATGCTGATAGAAGTGGTTCTGTAGTGTTGTGAACTTTTATCCAAATGGTCCAATATTATTTTAAAGTAGTTTTAGTTGTTTTTGGTTGTTTTTGGGTTTGCAAAGTAATGTCTTTTTAATTCATAGGGAGGTAATAAACAGATAGATTAGCTACACCAGTATCTCAGACTAATTTACAAAATGTTAAGGATAGAAACTAATTATTGGCCTATTTTAAACTAAGTATAAAACCCAAATTTTGTAAATAAAGCAGCTCTACGTTTTTCCCTAATAGCAAAATAGGCAGAGGCAACCTAAGCTATTTCGTTGCCCACACACCACAGAATTTTCGAGACAATTTATTTAAAGTTGCGGAACTCAACACCGCGCCTTGACTTCTAACCAGAGCGAAAAAACACTCGAAATGAAATTGAACCCACAACCATCGCGATTAAAGTCAGACGCCTCCATAAATTTGGAAATACATAAATTTGTGAATGTTACATAATGAAGCTATTATTTCCGTTCTGTTGGTTGAACTAAGAGTTTTAGAACTAACAAACAGTTAAATGCAGTTTCCGTGGATAATTTAACGTGCAAATTGCACTTTCAAACTAAACTGTGCGCTTCAATTATTACGAAAGACAAAGATCTATTAATAAAGGTAATTTTATTAATATTTATTTTGCAATCTTTGTTATTAACTAAAAGAAAGTTTTCAACGTGAACTTTTATGTGAATGAGCCAAATATCTAGGGGGTTACTCTGTTTTATTTTATTGGCTTCACGCTTTATCCCGCACATTGCAGGGTAGGCAGAATGGACCTGGGAACCTAGTGACAAGGCACACCGTTCTCATTAAGACACTCCTGTACACCAGCGCAAGGAAATAAAAATGTTCTGGACATTTTTCTGAACTTAAACGTTGCACAGACATGTTCGTGTTAAAGTTCTTTTTTCTTTTTCAGAACATTTTGTTGCCACCCACATATGTCCAAGAATATATCATGTACCATACAAACTTCTGGTTATTTCCTATTAACTATTTCCTGGTACATATAACATAATTTAATTGAAAAAAAAAATTACTAATTAAGAAACCAGTCAAGCAACACAAACATATCAAAATCATCTTTTATACATCAAACAACAGCAAAAGGCCGTTCCAGCTAAGCCCGAAAGCCCGAGCGCTGTCGATTAATACACACCAATTACTGATATTTGCACAAGAACTAATTGGATCCGACTCCACGATTTATTCTGTGTAATTAAACTCAGCATAATTCGGCGTTCATTAGCGGTGGGTACGTACGGCGGCGCCCAGCGTGGGACTCGCTTTGGACTGTTTGGCAAATATTAATTATGTTAAGTACCCGCAGATTAAAACTAAGTTATGCGTTTAAATTTTAAAAACAAATAAATTAGCTTCACGCTGTATCCCGTATATAGCGGGATAGGCAGAGGGAACCTATTGTTATGACACTCCGAACCTCATTTTCCGCCGATTTTATCGAAGTAAGTTATGGAAATGTTGTAATATTGTTATAAAATACCACAATTTTTTTAAGTTTGCAATAAATTACAAGAAAAAACACAACAATTTTTTTAGGTACTAGGTGAAAACCTTGCAAAAAAACCACCTACGTTTGTAGCTTTGCACAAACAAACATACGAGATAAACAAACAGTATCAATATCGCAAGCAATCACTCCCGCAACGTGAAATATCACGCTATAAACGATTCGGCTGCTGCGTGTCGCGTGTTTGCCGTGATACCGAGCGTGACATTTTAACGAGCTGACAACTGTATTTGGTCAGCAAACACGGGGGAGACATCTTGTAGATTAAACGAGATCGGGGTGGGCTGCGGTACCTACTGGAATTGATTTGAATACTGTTTTAACATTCATGTGTATTTAATAAAATATAAAAATATTTTTAGGAATTAAAATGTTTATTGGAAAAATTGCGGTTGAAATAAAAATTATAGATTTCTCAAATTTTTTTGTGTGTTATAGAACTGGAGCCAGTCATGGCGCAGAGGCAAAAGTGTCTTAAGGAAAACAGAGTGTCTCAACATTAGGTTCCCAGGTTCCCTCTGCCTATACTGCTATATGCGGGGTGAAGATAAAGAAACTTCAATGTGCTTGTATTTCGAAGGTTCAAAACGAGAAATCCTTTAGTGTTATATAGCCCATTTATCGATCAACATGTTATGTTCCATCACCTGAACCGTTTCTAAGGCCGGAGCTAAAATCTAGTAAATAACGTTATATAAAAACAATTAAACTTGAACAAAAGAAATAATCCGAATTGTAATCACATTTAAAAGTCAGCAATACGGGAGAAACAGCACATATCCCTTTTAAAGCGAGACAGGGTTGATTTGGTATTCCGTGTGAACGTGGACGCCGTGACAGTGGAGCCAGGATTACGCGTGACGGGTTTAAGCCCTCGGACATGTTAATTTTGTGATGGAACCGTCCAAAAATCGTACAAAACGAACTCATTTTCTATTATATCGATTGAAATTTATTATTTTTTGGGAGTGAAAATCTGATGGTGCTAGGGTCGGTCGGGCTGGCTGTTAATGTGATAATGGATTCGATTACCAACAGTTGATAATATTGATACCTTGGATAATGTACCATCTTTCTTCAAATATGTATGAAAAGTCCTAAATGACATGGAACAAATAAATAGAGGAAAATACGTATTTTGGTAACACAATTATAAAATTTATATTTGACAATCCTATACAAAGAGTCTCCTTGACATCTTTTATTTATATATTAATTGAATATAAAAAAAATGAAAGAAGAACTCTACCTTAGGGAAATAATAGCTTTGAATAATAAAGTAGTCATTGTAGAGAGAAACTCTTGGATTTTATACGACAATTGTTCGTTCCTTTTGTTGACTGACTGACAATTCAATCTTTTCTGATTGATTATGACATATAATATAGCACAGATATTACTACTATTTTTATTAAATTTCGTATTTTTTACAGCTCCACGATGTATCCCGCATATATCAAAGTAAGCAGAGCAAGACACTATTTACCAAACACCGCCCAATTTATTAATCTTTGGTAATCAACGCTGCACTTCGTCTTGTTACCAGAGATCGCGATATAATGAAAATAATTAATTCTACTGTGAGAATCGAATCCACAATCGTCTCGTTTTCAGACCTACTTGCCCTCAATGTCATTTTCAAGTACTTAAACGAATTTCTCTGCAATATAGTGCATATATACAAGCAAAACTAAACGCAACCACAATGTCCATAAAGACTGTAACAGACATAAAATATTCCACCTTTGGAATACCCCTCGACTGGGGAGAACTTTCACGTTCTCCAACAAGAGCCTAATTTCCCTAAAATCTCAAGTAGCCGGTAACAAAAGACAGTTATGAATGCTAGTTACGTTCGGTGTTTAACTCTCAATGGGGCGGTGTTGAACAAGGTCCGCCGGCCCCGGGGACCTCCGCTAAGTGAATTAAGTGTTTGCCGACTCACAGACACTCGCCAGTTATTATGCTGAGAGGAATATTTTATACGCCGCCGTGGCTCGAGAACCGCGAAATAAAAAAAAACTGTCAAATGCTTTGTCGAGCTCTCGTATTTACATTTTTCGAAATGTGCCAGCGAATATTTCGAATTAAAGTATCGGGGGCCGCAGTTTTTGTGTGTTATTGAATAGGCCACTCCTGTGATGAGATAGTGAGATGGGGACTCTCGCGTCCATTTTTAATCGCTAATTTAAAATTCATAAGACGTTTAACAATTTTCGGTGCAAAGTTAAGGGAGACAGTGTGTATATAAAACGGGGCCGGCGGGCGCGCGCTCAGTCGGCTTTGAGAGGCGGCGCTAGGATGTTGTCGCTGTACCGCGCCTGGCTGGGGCCGAGTCCGTGCGTGGCGCGCCCGGCGCCGCCGCCCGGGGCTCACCGACCAGTACCGAGACGGGCTAGAGCGCCTTCGCCCCCAGCATCACCACCACCACCGTCACCTTCCTCAACCACATCGAGCGAGCTGGACGTGGAACGCATCGAGCCCGAGACACCACAGCGTCCGAACAATACAGTACTGGACATAGCCTCGTGCGACGGCCCGGTGCGCTTCAGCCGAGTCCTCAACGTGGCCTGGCGGGAACCTTCCCCAGAACGAGAATGGCCGTGTCGCCACCGCAAGACGCAAACACGCACTACAATACACTACTACCCCTGCAAGACCTGCGGCTCCAAGTTCCCCTCGTACTACTTCGTCCACAAGCACAGGAAGAGGTGCCATGCTGAGGAGACCACTGGCCAGAACTCCCCCGAGCCGTCAACGTCCAGTGCGTGAACAGCAAAGTGGGTAACATATCAGTATTATGTGCAGTATGGGTGATCGAGCGAGCTTACGCGGTTAGGTTAATGCAATTTAGTTATGGTTGTTTAAATAAATGTTTATGAATTAATGATGAATGAGTGTTTTATTTAAATACGTTTTAAAGTCATTAGTTTTATTATTCACAAGGTCCGTAGATTTTATTTTATAAAATAATAAAAGTGTTTTTTAATTTTTTTAATATTGAAAAATATATTTTGAATATTATTCCGAAAAAAATAATTAATAATTTGTTTCATATAGTATGACAAGATCTACTAAATAATTATTACTAACCATACTTTCAAATTAAAATCACCCACATTTGTAAGAAACGTGTGAAGTATTAAATTAAAATTTCAACAAAAATAGACAATTATAATTTCAATTTTTGTAATAAAAACTTTAATATATCAAAAATTTTATATCTCAAGAAAGCAATAAGAAAAGATAATATTAAATTGAAAATACAAAACATTAATTATCACCTCAATAGTCCCTTAGTAAATAAATGAATTGAAATCATAAATTATATAAAATTTTCTTTAATTTCGCGCCTTCTCTATAAAAGAATGGTATTTTGTAACTTTGCGTATTGACAATTAACGTATGCAAAACTCTAATCGGCGATTTGTCTTTGAAAATATAAAATTTATTAAAATATAACTACCTTCAACCACTCTCTCAACTCTCAACTCACTCTGAAACCATTGCCGACCAGTTTTTGAATTCACAAATTCTTTAGAAACCTAAAACTTTCCCTATAAAATTAAACCGTATAAATGATAAGTGAAACAGCATGAAGCTGATTTACCCTACTATATAGGGGATACAGCGGGAGAAGATGGCAGCAACGTTAACATACCTGGTTCAGGCGTGGGCGGCGGATGCGTGGGCGTGGGCGGATGCGCCGGCTGCGGCGTGGGCGGCGCGCTGCCCGACGACGACGTGGAAACAGCGCCGCCGGCACCGCCGCTCGACACTGATGTCGTCTGGTTTTTGGATTGAAGGAAAGATTATTGTAGATAATATGTATAAAATTAGTTTAAAAAATCAAGTAGAATAGAATAACAAGAGAGAAACATTTAAGTATAATAGCTATACGTTCTATGCCGCATATAGAAGGGTAGACAGATGGGGACCTAGTGATTAACACACTTCGTTCTCCACTTTTTTAGGCATACATACTTTATACTATATGCATGCTTTTCAAAGCATTCCATAATAATTCATTTCTCCGAGAGATAATCGAACCTACAATTGTGGTTTACAGTCTTTTGCTGTTGCCACTCTTTTTTTATTTTTACACATTACCCCGATCACGGGAATCAAAGCTGAATAATTTTCAAAACACAACGGGTTCAGTGATTTATCCCAGAATGTCGTTAAAATCGCTGGCAATAAAAAAATCTTATAATTGTTTACCTAAAGTAACAAAATAAATGAATATTTAACATTAATTGATATTAATTTAAATTTCACTCTTTACTTTTATAAATTCCTCTAAAATTATTTCAGATGAAGAAAGCAAATGTAAAAAAATATAAACAGAATAATTTAGTTCTCCAATAAGAAATAACCAATTCTCTACTAAGAAATCAGTAACCACTAACTAGTTCTAAGACATTAACAAAGTGTAACAATTCAATAAAAATCACAAAACTCACAGTAATCACAGTAGGAGTGCTCGTTGTAACCGTTGGTGGCTGGGGCGAGGGCGCGGGAGGCAGCGGTGTCTCCGACACCGGGGGCGTAGGCGCCGGGGCCGGACTGCCCCCCGGGACACTAGGTACACTCGGCACACTTAACACACTCACACTGACACTGACACCACTAGTACTTGTCAACACACTGGTCACTGAACTATTTGGGACAATGGGGTTACTAGAGCCACTGGAACAGCTCATGGAGCTGGGGCTGGGAACGCTTAAGCTAGTCGTGGTGATGGCCACCGGTGGTGCTGACGACGCTGGTGGCGGGGAAGGAGGTAATGGCGGCGTTCTGTTCAACTCCGACCTGTTGAATGAAAATAGTTTGATCAGTATTTATTGTTTTATTTATGTATGTGGGAAGTGTAATATTTCTAATAATAATTAATATCATGTGTTAATATACATATGTAATGACTATCAGTTCCATCACTTCCGTCAAATAATGTCATCGAAAATCCAAAAGTAGAGAACAGAAAAAGTAGAAAACGAAAAAAGCGTTTAGATATATTCAGAATAAGATTAAGTTCATCTTTAAACTTAAAATTTTTATTTTACTCCGTACTTTATTTTATATATTTTACATAGTAAACAAAAAATGTTAACTACAAAAGTTGTAATAACTGTATAAAATATAGAATAGAAAGTCAACTTATAGTTGTCAACTTATAGCAGCATGTAAGTTGAGCCAGAGCAAAAGACGATGCCACAATCTAGATAAAATGTATTTTAACATAAATATATAACAGTTGTTTCTGCCATATCTACAAAAACAATCTTAATTTTAACCCAATTCTTATAATCTTAACCCAATTTAAAAACGCAGGAAAAATCGCAATAAAAAACTAGTATCACACATAAATATTTAACATACTTAATTAAAAATATATATACCTAACATATATGCTAAGAAGTAATTGTATTTAATTCGCGAGTACTTTATTAATGCTGCCGCGACCGGGTAGCCGCGGGGTAAATGGGTAATATAAAGAGTGGCGAATTGCGCTAATTATGTTTACCGTTGCCCCTCTCGGCCCGCACTTCCCCATCCCTCGCCCGTTTCGTGTTTGCGTTTGTGTAATATCGCATTAATCAGCTCAAATGTATGTTGATTTTGATGTTTTTTTTTATTTATTTTCAAATATATGTATGTATTATAAGGTCTCGTTTTATTATATTGACTTGGGTAAATTAAATATCGTTATTTAATAAACATTGGTGATCGCTAACTAAATATAATTAGTATTAAGACTTACAAATAAAAATTTACAGATAATTATGATAGTTTTTTTTCTTTAGGTTACTTAAAGTTACTAATAGTAATTAGTTAAAAAGTGTCTCTTTCAGTAACAAACCCTCAGCAATAGTAAAACAATAACATATAATTATGTTATAACAGCTAGTTTCTAAAAATAATTAATTATTGATGATTGTTTATTGGAAGTTGTTTTCTCTAATTATATTCCAAGCAAACTGCAGATTGTAGATGTGGGTGATGCATAATTAATTTTTATAGCGTTACTGTTTTTAATTATTAAACATAAAAAAACAGTATGAAATTAGTTTTATAATATTAGTTTGACACCATAACGCTAAAAACGACGGCAGCTGTCAAAGTCAATTAGAAGTTCAAATTGCAACTTGGGCTTACTGAAGATTTTACATTTTTCTCTGATATTGTTTCATTCAAATTGCTTCACGATAATGGTATCTTTATATAAACAAGTTATACATATAATGATACAACTAGGTCCTGTCTACCCAACAAAAATAACGACACATTTAAAAATATAAAGCAAGTTTTTATATTTAATTTATAGCATACTAGCGTAATATATAAAATTCGGGCAATTATACTCGAGTTTAATTAACGGTTAAGCAAACAAGGTTGCTGCATCGGATTATACAGGCTTTACTCGTACACTACCATTTGTCTTCACGTGAAGATATAATTAATTATACGCTAATATTTGAAAACTATATCATTTTATTTTTTTTAGCTACACTCTTGTATCTCGTACATGGCAGGTTAGGCAAGGGAAACCTGGGAACCTTGTGTTAAGTCATTCTGTTTCCATTAAGACACTTCCATTCTCCACTTTCCGCTAATTTCTTGAGGCATTGCGAGTAGAGCAGCGGAACGCCGAAATTTTGTTAAAAATTATTTGTTGTCATTTTAATTATCTAGTTACAGATATTTTTCAAATCATTATAACTCAAAGTGTTAACGTCTATATACATTTAAATATAATGCTCGTAAAACTGCTGCTTGCTATGGAATCGAAACCATAATCTCGAATATCTAACACGCTGACAAGCAATAATTTTTTTATTTCCATAAAATAATACTCTTTGAAGTTTTATTCTACGAAAATAATTAACAAACTGTATTTATATTTATCAAACACACTATAATATCAACGGAATCGCAAAAAAATAAACTTTTCCACTGCCTTGTGTTTCGTTTTCTCGATTGGCGGGCGCTTTTAATTAAGGCAATTAGAAAGATGGGCGCTGTGTTTGCGTAAAAATCTAAACAACCACCGGGAGACGAGCAGAGATGTTTTCGTGTCGATATTTCTTTTAACCACAATCGATAGAAATATTAATAGAAAAATTTATTTAAATTTAAATAATATAAAATCATTGTGATTTTGTAACTCAATAGGAAAATAACTAATATTAATATATATAATAATATCCACGTTTTTTTAATAAAAGCCAACCCAACGTACAATATTTACGAAACGTACAATATTTTTACGATACAAATTAAAAATAACACGCAATGCCTCCAGAATTCGGCAGAAAGTGGGGAATGGAGTGTCTTAACACTAAGGTCAGCGTGAAGCTGAAATTAAAACCAAAAATACACTTCACAGGTTTCAAATAAAAAAAACAATATAACACACCAAACCCACAAACAAACCCTAATATTAAAAAAAAACAACTTAAAACAACAAAAACATCGATATCGACAACCACCTCCACGTATCCCGCTCCGCACGTATCCCGCGGGATCCTGCGCAAATAAAAGCGGGAGTGATTGTCAACACACGCACGAATATTCGCATTATTATTCCTATCTCTATTGACAACCGGCCCGAGTCTCCCCTCCCTTGAGAGCGGCCAAATTGGGTATTTTATTTGATTTATTGATGAAAATACTGTAGTACTGTGATTGAGTAAAAATGTGAAAAATGTTCAGTGATAATAATGATAAGAATATATTTTTAGACTTTTTCTTTTAGCATTGAATTAGAAATGTAATTAACATTATAATTAAGACATCGTTATAGGATAATAATAAGGATTGAACGCCTTCAAATACAATTCAAAGTGTCAAATCAGAGAATTTTCAGCGTTTAGCTCCGTTATTCAGCATTTAATAAATCCAATTAAAAAGAATAGTAAAGATGAAGGAACATAATTAATAATACAAGTCCAAGAAACCAGCAAGAAAAGTATAATAAAAGAAATTATTCTTAAAAGAACAAAAAAACAATAAGTTTCCAAAGGAAAGACTCAAATTGAAATTAAATGTCAACACGCCAATGTGATACAAGCGTTTATCTGATATCTTAAGACTTAAGTGATTGGACGAAGAATATGAATTTTAAACGGTTCAACGTTAAGACACAAAGAGAAATAATGGAATTTGATAATGGAGAGTGAAGGGCAAACATGGAGAGTCCGGAACCCCTTTTTCCATTGACTTTTTAACGTTTTATGAAGATTACATTTTCATAGGACGGTAAAATGGACTATGTTGAAATTTAAATTGTTTCTTTTCATATAAGGTTGGAGGAAGCATTTGCTGTATTTATGGTTCGAATACGATTAATTTTTGTAATATGGTGGTTAGGTGTTTAGCGATAGTTAATTTTTCAGTTGAAGGAAGTGGGTTCGATAACAAAATAACATATTTCGAATGTAAATTTATTTTTTCAGTTTATAAAGCTTCTAGTGACAAGATTAAAACTATTAGGGCGCGACGGTAAATTGCTATTCTATATTGAATTCTTTCTAAGCATAGATTTTTATAATTTTTATAATATTCTCTTTTACGTATTTAGATACACATCATAGGTGGGAGAAAATTTGTTTGTTTCTAGAGTATTTTATACTGAAAAAATCTAATAGTGAAATAATAATAATAAAATGGAACACAATACTAAATTTTTTTTTGTTTAATATTAATAAAAGAATTTCTTATACAAATGAAATATTTAATATTTTCCTTTCTTCGCTCTGGTAGCGATGTGAATGCCTCCAGAATTAGGCGGAAAGTGGATAACGGAAGTGTCTTAACGAGAACGGAGCGCCTTAACACAAGGGTCTTAAGTTCCCTCTTAAGTTCCGCCATGGCAGAAATTCTATATATTAAAAGACAGACAAATTTGTATATATGTATATATATATTTCAACGGGTTCCAATCGTTTCAATCAAACGCCAGAGGGACCCCGCACCGACATAGCGCAGTGTTGACCCGGCGTAATTAAAAAGCCGCCAGCCCTCTCTCTCTATTGATAAAACTTCTGTTTGACCAAAAATGTAAATCTGCTATTGTTATTGAATTGCTTGCATTTGGAGTTTTTTTGTCTCGTAGTTATTTGTTTGTTTTTAAAGGTTAAAAAAAAAGTAATTGTTGAGGTTTTTTTTTGATCGGGTTTTCTTCAGATAAAAATGCATTGTGAACGTAATTGTAGCCTAAATATGATGAAAATAAAAACATGACAGCTTCACGTTTTTCTCGATGAGCCCAGTAGGGAGGTTCTCCCTCCTTAGTGTTAAGGCACTCAGTTACTTAATTTCTGCTCAATCTTCTTAGAATACGTTACAGCGTTTGACTATGTATTGTTTTAAAAATGAAAAGAAAAAAAGGATATTATTAAATTACTAGCGACCCTCTTGCGGCTTCGAACACTTGAATTATTTATTTACTAATCTGAATTACTATCGTGTTCTTTATAAGAATCACTTTGAATAACAATAAAATCTCAACCAATTGAATAAAATAAATTTTACCTGTATCAAGCATATAGCAGAAGAGGCAAAGGGAACCTAGTGTTAAGCACTCCGTTCCCATTAAGACATTTCTGTTCCCCATTTTCCGCTCAATTCTGTTTTTAGTGTCTTGAGTGGCGAAACTCGACGCCATGCTTTGCATCGTTACCAGAGCGAGGAAATAAAAATATCATATTATACTTCCTTTCCTCGAGTGGGAATCAAATCCACAACCTGTCGCATTTACGGCCTGAAAACCTTTTAATCTTTTTCACCATCACTAGTGCCACCACCACCCACAAAATTTTGCGGATATTTTTGACATTATGCCGTAGGTAATATCAATTGAAAGGGGTTGTAACACCAACCCCTTTTAATAAAACGGTTTAAAGCCTGTATAGATGGCGTTTAAGAGCAGAGGTATTTAGGTATGGTTTAATAATTTTAGATAGATGGCGCTGAGATTTAAATGCTACCAAATATATTGTTAAAATGATATGCTAAAATAATACATATTTTTTGGTTTGGTTTGGTTTTTCTCAATATTAATAAATTATAATAAATCAATAAAATAGAAAGAAATGAACACTTCATTCATGTGTAAAATATCTCATATTCATTTTCAAGCAATTAAAAATGTATTAAATACAAATAATCTTTATCTGCATCTAATTTATTTATTATATTAAATCGACGGTACTATAAAGTAATCATAAATTTTTACTATTAAAATTTAAAAATATGTTTTATTAATTAAATATTAATGTAGATATTAACTATCTAAAATATTTTTTCTTTTACATTAGCTATTCACTGTTTAACGATTGTATTTGAAAATCAAACAATTCACAAAAAAGGTACAAAAGGTCTGCCAAAAAAATATAACTATATAAAAACTTACATTTCACTTTAAACAAATTTTTAAATATTTTAATATCTTTTTAAGAATTTACTTAATATTCCAAGGGTCCCAGGTCAAATCTTCCTCCAATAATATATCTATCCATACTAATATTATAAAGCTGCAGAGTTTATTTGAAGAAATTCACAAATTCTCTATGTTGACATTCTCTAAAGTTTGTTTTTCTAGGAAAATTGTATGTAGTATTTCAAAAGAGTTGAGATTGTAATGAAATAATTTCAAGTACAGTACTCTCTACTCTCTATCTCTCACCTGGCAGGATGCGCGGGCGCGGCGGGCGGCACCGGTATGCAGTTGACGGGGGTCTGGTCCGTCTGTTGCATCTCTTCTAGGCTCGGCTCCTTGTCTGTTGTACGAGCTGATCCTGGGGGGAAAAGGGATTGTTGATTATAGTTGTTGGAGATTTTTTTTATATTAGTAATTGGTTATTTATACTTTTAATATACTTAGTGTGATGTATAAACTTGCTAAAAATCACATTTCTTTCACAGGGCTTTTTCTTATTTTAAATTATGTGTGGTAGCCATTTTGATAATTTTGGATCTTTAATATATGGTAGGTAAGTAATACGTTATTAACAAAATATATTATTTTGCAAGATATCAATTGATGGTGTAGCAAACTTTAGATTTATTACAATTTACAATATCTTAAAAGTTTATAACCAGTATTGTTCAGTTTAGTTTTTAACATTACGTAGGTTGCACTCCTTGGTGGAGTCGGTCTATAACCCACACATAATTAATTGAAGGCATTTATCAATGTCATAGAACACAAACTAATGGTTTTATTAAAAAAAATTGTCTGTTTGTCTCTGTATTTATGCAGGTCAAGCTCAGAAATGACTTAACCAATTTAAATGCACTTTTACAAAATGGTATTGTATTTTGGCACTTTAGTTGTATCAAATTAAATTATTATATTTGACAATACTGCAACCAAAATTAACTGTGTTATTGAATTGGCTGAAACTATAGTTTTCAACGTATCGTCTTTAAAATGATAACGCTACTAGAACACGAAAGTAAATAATCCTGTGGTTTAAGCGGGCAATTCCTCGAGCAGGTCGCTAGTATACAAATATTATTTTGTATATGACATCACAAAATACCTTGCGACCGCTGCAACCGCGTGGTGACTCCCGCCGGCAGCTCGGGCTCCGGCGGCGGCCTCGGCCTCGCGTGCCGCCTCGGTCGGGGCTTCCGTAACAATTGTTTATAGTTCTCCGCCTTTTTCGATAAGTAGTAGAACCTGTTGGAGTAAAAATTATAAATGCATAAGAAATCACTTACTGTGTTTTAATTATTTTTATACAATAATTTTATTATAAAAGTATATATAAGCACAATAATTTTGTTAATAAATGATTGTAGCAGATTTGCAAAGTTGTAGTTTGGATATACTTATACATCTATACCAATATTATAAAGTAGAAGAGTTTATTTGGTTCATTTCAAAGGTGCAATCTTTATTATGCATCATTTTATGATGGATAATCCATTTATTAGGGGAAAAATCCCCGCGCTGGTTAGAGTTACCTCCCGCATTTAAAATATTTCATACACACAACTCTAACTATATAGCCACCCTATGCGCTTGTTCACCGTGGATAAAAGCTATTTTATTTTATCTATTCTCATTAAGACTCTTCTATTACTCAATTTCCACTAAATTCTCAAGGCATTGCGTATTGAGTGACAGAACTAAACGCCGCAGTTTTGTCTTGTTATAAGGACGAGGAAATAAGAATATTAAATATATCATTCCTCTGAGTGGGAATCAAACCCACAACCGTCACGTTTACCGTCACACTTGTGCCATTGCGCCATGACGGCCTATTCTTACATTGAAACAAAAACACAAACTAACCTAACACAATCCCTAACGCTCTTCCTGGGCAGGAAGGAGGCGATGGTGCCGAAGTTCTTGGGGTGCTGCAGGTACTTGTCCCGGAACACCTCCCGCTCGGCTGAAGACCACACGTTGCGGAGCTGAAGCGCCTTGTGAGAGCACTCCATGTCTATACAACGCTCTGGAACAATTAATAAATAATTATAATTAATTATAAAACAATAGTCCTAATGGAATAGGTAAGAGGTAGAAGCATTATAATAATGTTATAAGTGTTAGTCTTGGAAGAAGTTACCAATGGCAGGTCTGCTGAGAGGAGCCAAGAAGCACACCACATAACTTCTCTTTTAAAATATCGTTTAAATATTTAAATTGTTAAAAAGAACTAAATAAAAAGTGCTTAAAACATTTTATTTATTCCTGCTCCTCAACATGCGGATTTTTCATTTTCTATGAAACTGATTATTAGTACTTACTATTAGTATCTAAATGCAAAGGCCTGGATTCCTTTGGATCCCTCAGTAACGGAGGCACCACAGTCAACGACCTCATCTTCTTATCCTCATGCTCCTGCTCATGGAGGCCATCAGCTATCTCTTCTAATTCAGCTTCCGACTTCACTCTGGCACCGAGACGGTTGAATCTCTCACGCTCTTCACGCTGTTTCCTTAGTTCTGGGAATACCTGGTGAAGAACAGTTATGTTAATAAAATATTTTTCTGGCAGTTGTAGAGGCTAGTCGTGGCGCAGGAGCGGCAGCAAGTGACTGTAAATTCGAAAGGTTGTGGGTTCGATTCCCGCTTGAGACAATGAAATATTTAATACTTTCACTTCTTTCCTCTTTTAGATATCAACGAAGAATTTTGCTATCCAATTGAGCCAAATACATAATACCATAAAAATATTTGACTAAGTCACAAACTACTAGCAGTATATTATTTTTATATGAAATTTCTTTTTACATCTTCTTTTTAAACAATTTCCACAAGGTCAGACGGTATAGAAGAGACGCGGATTCGAATCCCTTAAAGTTTTTATAAGCTCTCTAAAAAATTTCCTGTTACATTCTTTTACAATAATTCAAACAAATTTTGTCCATCATATAAAACACAATATCACAATACATACTTTCTCGAAGAACTCGCGGTTCCTCGCGTCCTTCGCTTTCCTCTTCTGTCCCTGTTCTATTCTCTCCACTCTCCGCATCCAATCTGCGGCGCGTCGACTGTACTCCTCTGTTAACGCGTCTTCACGCTGCAAAATGTATTGAAATGTTGAGTTATTTGTGTGGTTTACGTGACTTAAAAATATTTATTGTTGATTTAGAAATAAAAATTCACAAAGTTTAAAAATTATTACTTAAAAAAAGTTAAAATGGAGGCAATATAATGACTAAAACTAATTCCATATTTAACTAATTTTATAAATGGAGGCAATATAATGACTAAAACTAATTCTAATAAACTAATTATATATTTTGATCTATCTCATATTAATTTAAGTGACAATACAACGGTAATTGACAACAACACAAATTTTAAAAAGTGAAATGACATTTCCTTTCATTCTTTTGCCATTTTTAAATTAATGTCATTTTTACACACTTTTAAAGTATCGAAGACCTAACATTATGCAGCCATATAAAACAATATTATTAACAAAATACAAAAGTAACCATAGACTGGAAAAAATTAAAAATATTCTTTATATGGCACTATGGCTTACACTGCATTTATTTACATTTTCTACATCTAGTGCCTTACTTGATGTAATGCAATAACAAGTGTAGTATAATCTGTATAATTTTCATAAATTAAATGTTTTTCTTTATTTATTAGATTTTGAAATAAAACGACGACGTGAGCTCAATCTTAGACGTGACGAGCTTAAGGCCCGGGTACCTGAGGCTATTGATTATAA